>PVIW01009689.1:0-50037 GCA_004026585.1 Noctilio leporinus | reverse complement strand
AAGGCCCCCAAACTGGGGATGTTTGGGAAAAGGAATGAATGCTATAGTAAACTTTATTATTGAAATGTGAACATACCTAATCTCTACCTCAACAGACTCTTAAATAGTTCAGGGGTTAGTTTAGGACCACACAGAAAGTCAACCACAAGTTCAAAAAATAGCTAGAATACCATTATACAAAATTATTTAAATCCTAGGGTTTTTGTTTTTTTTTTTTTACCTCAACTTAGTAGACATAATAATTTCTACTCTGGGGACTGGCTGAGCACTGCAAATGCCATTATTTCTGAAGGCTTCAACTTGTAAAACACATGTAGAGGAAAAACAGAGGGTATTGAAAGAAGTAAGACCTGCACACAGCCTAAATAAATAAATAAATAAATAAATCTACCATTTAAGATGGAAAATGCCAAAAAGAATAAGTTGCAGTTCCAGTGGCTTAAAATAAAGTTGAGTTATATTATTTGAAGGGGGAGGATCTGACTCAAAAGTCAAATCCCTTTTTTACTATGGGTTTGGCACTGTCTCTAGGACAACTTTCACAAAAGTGAGTTCTGCAATACACCATTTCTGTGATGTATTTCACAAAAATAGCATTCCATAGTAAAATCAGTGTTAAAGAAGAAAAACTGCTTCATCTTGCTACAATATATCTAAAATACAATCATTTAACTGTAATAATTATGTAAGCTATTGGCACATTTTAAATTTTTTGTAATAACTCTTCAAAGCCCAGTATGTACTTTAAATATGTGTAAAAATAATGTATGTTAATAAATGTATTTTTGCATATGTTTGGTAATATTGCAATTCATATTACTTAAAAAGAGTAATTCTTTAAACAAATGAATTAATGTAGGCATTTTGAAATAACAAAAAGAAAACTTTGCCTGGCTGGTAGCACAGTGGATAAGGCGCTGGCCTGCGAACCCAAAGGTCACAGGTTCAATTCCCCAGCCAGGGCACATAATCAGGTTGTAAACCAGGTCTCCAGTCAGGTCTGTGACTGGAGGCAGATGAAACGCAACCATACATTGATGTCTCTCTCCCTCTCTGACTCTCTCCCTTTTCCTCTTTCTAAAAATAATGAAATAAAATCTTAAAAAAAAAATAAAAAAAGAAATGTGAACATACCTAATCTCTACCTCAACAGACTCTTAAATAGTTCAATGGCTACTTTAGGGCCACATAGAAGTCAACCACAAGTTCAAAAAATAGCTAGAATACTATTCTACAAAACTATTTAAATCTAGATTTGTTTGTCTGTTTGTTTGTTTTACCTCAACTTAGTAGACATAATAATTTCTACTCTGGGGACTGGATGAGCACTGCAGGTGCCATTATTTTTGAAGGCTTCAACTTGTAAACCACATGTAGAGGAAAAACAGAGCGTATTGAAAGAAGACCTGTGCACAGCCGAAAAAAAAGATCATTCTAATATTTAAGATGAAAAACTCCAAAAAGAATAAGTTGTAGTTCCAGTAGTTTAAAATAAAGTTGAGTTGTATTATTGAAGAGGGGAGGATCTGACTAAAATACCAAATTCACTTTTTACTATGGGTTTGGCACTGTCTCTAGGACAACTTCCACAAAAGTGAGTTCTGCAATATACCATTTCTGTGATATAGTTCAGAAAAATAGCATTCCAGAGTAAAATAAATATTAAAGAAGAAAAAAGTTGCTTAATTTTGCTATATATTAGTCTTAATATATCTAAAATACTATCATTTAACATGTAATAATTATGTAAGTTATTGGCATATTTTAAGTTTTTTGTATTAACTCTTCAAAATCCAGTATGTACTCTAAATATGTATAAAAATATGTATGAGTGTAAATGTAGTTTTGCATGTGTTTGGTAATATTGCAACTCATATTACTTGAAAGAGTAATGCTTTAAACAAATGAATCAATGTAGGCATTTTGAAATAATGCAAAGAAAACTTTGTATTAATATGATTTGAGAAGCTGACAGAAGGCAGTAATTAAATGGTGAATTGTCTGAATGTAAAAGGAAAAAAAAAAAGTACACATTGGTGGTTACAGAATAGATGGGGATGTTAAGAAGAACAAAGGAAATGGAGAAGCCAAAGAACTTATTTATATGCATGACTCATGGACATGAACTAAGGGGGGTGTTGCTGGAGGAAATGGGGTACTGGATGGAGAGGGGCAAAGAGGGGAAAATTGGGACATCTGTAATAGCAAAATAAATAAAATAAATTAAAAAAGAAGGAATCTACCATGGGTCACCTCACATATGAATGTACATCCTTTAATCCCCATAAGCAACCATTCCTGTTAGTTATACTCAATTTGAAAATGTAGGAAAGGGAAAGGTGATGAAGAGTAAGAAAGCATATATTTTTCTAATTCTGTCTCTGTCTTTGATTGTATTTAGAGACCTTAATAATTATCTCATTTCATTTTTTCCATTCTTTCATCAATAATCATGTAATCCCATTTTGCTATTTAATCATTTTTAAATTTTTTAATTTGACATGTTATATTAATTTCAGGTATACACCCCAGTGATTAGACATTGTATAACTTACTAAGTGATCATCCCAATAAATCTTGTACCCATCTGACACCATACATAGTTATTACAACATTATTAATTATATTCCCTATGCTGAACTTTACATACCTATACCAATTCTGTAACTACTAAGTTGTACTTCTTAAAGCCTTCACCTTTTTCATCCATCTCCTCAATCCCCTTCCCCTCTGTCAATCATCAAAATGTACTCTGTGTCTATGAGTCTGTTTCTGTTTTGCTTGTTACTTTATCTCATTTTTCAGATTCAATTGTTGATAGATATGTATTTTTATGTATTTTTAAATTTTTTATTTATTATTTTTTAGAGAGAGGGGAAGGAAGAGAGGCAGAGAAGGAGAGAGACATCAACATATGGTTGCCTTTCACCTGCCTCCAGCTACAAAAGTGGCTGGAAACCTGGCTTGCAACCTGGTTATGTACCCTTGCTGGGAATGGAACCAGCGATCTTTGGATTTGCAGGCCAGCTTCTTATCCACTGTGCCACCAGCCAGGACCTGCTTTATGTATTTTTAATCTCATTTTTCAGGTAAAGAAATCAAGGATCGGTGGGATTAATAACTCATGCAAATGCAATAACTAGTGAGTGCAGAACTAAAAATTGAATTTTTGTCTGTCTGTCTGTCTAACTCAAAAGTTGATCTTTCTACTCTTCCATTCTCCGCACCTCTTCAGACAAGCAGTCATCACCGAATTACATAGTAAATTCACCTTTTCATTGTAGAATTGGAAGAACAACTTTTTCCCCCTCAACTTTGCTCTAAAATAGAAATTGTGCTTGAAAAAAATCTCTCAAGCATTGTATGCTAGCTTTGTCATAACTTATCATTTGGCTGGAACTTGGAAACTCAACCTTTATTTATTCAAGCTGCACAAAACAGCACTAAACCAGAAAGAAGGCCTCACCTGCTGAAACCTATAAATACCACTTTCCAATAGTAAACAGCTTGATGCAATAGTATTTACTTCTGACATGACAGTGTATAAACCAAGACAAATGTACATGTTGGGGTATGATGTAAAAGTGTCATTAGGCTGCATGTGATGTGGAGTTGTGTGTGTGCCTATGTATGTGCATGTGTGTGTGGGAGTTGTTGACCTTAAACAGACTGCCAGATACTTCTCCAACAAAATGGGTTTACTTAGGAACAACAAAAATTATAATTTATGTGACTTAGTGGTGAAACACATACAAATCCAGAGAAAAAAGGAGGGAAATGTTCTTTTATTTGTCTGTGTTTTATTTTATTTTTTTTGGTGGGGGGGGTGTTCTTTTATAGAAGAAAGAGGGAGTTCAAAGGGCCTATTGTAGACAAAGGATCTATTGGAGGAAACTGGGAGTTCCAAGCATAGAGGCTTTTCATTGGCTAGATGGTAACACTTTTTCATTGGCTGAGTGGTTGCCAGTGGAGCAGATGATCTTCCTTCTTCCAGCTGGAGAAGTAGAATAGAAAAACGTTTTCCTGTTGGAGATGGAAAGTAGTCTCTTTCTGTTTGGGGTAATTGATGATGAGTGGTAGGGCTCAAGAGCTTCCCCTACAGGCTCTCCCAACTCCAGTTTAAATAGGGTCTTGGCCTCCAGTCACGGCAGTGGCATAGGTAAACACAGTATTATCATTCTCCCACAACCACATGAAATCTATAAATGATTTCTACAAAACAACCATCTTTTGTAACTGCCTAAAATCTAGGTGAACAGAAGTTCTACAACTAAGGATATCCAGAAGCCACATCAAGGCTGGTAAGACAGGCAGAGATGTAGAATGAGCTCAGTCCTCACCCACATGTGGCAGATAAAAACCAGGAGGGATATCCCAGCTGCAGAGTTTGCCCCAGCTGAGCAAGGGGCCCCAGACTCACATCAGCCTCCCTATCCCAAAATTCTAGTACTAGGAAGAAAATTCCCCATAACATCTGGCTGTTAAAACAAGCAGGGATTGTGGCTAAGTGAGACAGAGAGTGGCTGGAGTTTCAGGTGTTCTCTTAAAGGGCCCAAGCACAGACTTGCTTGGATTCCCTCTGAGTTCCAGCTCTGGGGCAGCAGCTCAAAAGGCATCAGGGATATATATATGGAGAAACTGAAGTGTCAGGGTGAGAGCTGAAGGGGTAGTTTTCTCCCAGACAGAAGTACTGGAAGAGGCCATTGATCCTCTTCTGAGACTTTCCCCCACAGAGCTTGCAGGCAGGTACCATATCTAAGTCTTTATCAACCTGGATAAGACCATTAGCCCTGCCCTGCTGAATCCCTGAGACATTGCCCCACCCAACTTGAGGGCCCACCAAAGCTGTTCCTAGCAGCTTCTCCTTACAAATAGTCTGTTTTGACTCATGCCTCAGGCTTTCTTAAATATCTGAAACAAGCAGCATCTGGCTTTTCAATGCCCATAAGTCTCACTAAGCAGCCCTAGGCTGGCACCAGTGGCTGGCCTTGGTTCATAGCGCAGCACTTCCAAGCCCAGCATAAGGGGCAGACCTCTGGAGCCTTAGGTGGCTGACCTTGGCCTCTACCTCCTGTGAGACCACAGAGCTAGAGAAGCCAATGGACATATTCAGACCATATCGAAGCACCACCCAGCCACCTCCACAACTGACACACTCAAAGGGCTCCAGATTCAGCAGACACCAGAGCTCCTCTGAAAGAAATTCTTCTCTGTAGGGTGGGCCCTTGCACAGCTGACCTTTCATTGTGGTCTCAGCCCACCTTCACAATTGATCAGCCTTGGGGTAATTCCCTCTTATTGAGGTGCCAAGAGCAATAAAAGCTCAACTACAATAGGAGGGTATGCATAGCCCACATTGGGGAGGGTGATGTACCTGAACTGCCCAGCTCAGGTGAGCGAGGAGGCTGTTCCACCAGACCCACAGGACACCTACTACATTAGACTACACTACTACCAAGCACAGGAGACATAGCAACCCTACCTAATCCATAGAAACAAACACAGGGAAGCAGCCAGAATGAGGAGATAAGGAAAGGGCTCCTAAGTGAAAAACAAGAACAGAGCTAAGTGAAATGGAGGTGAGCAAACTAACAGATAGAGAGTTCAAAACACTAGTTATAAAGATGCTCAAGGACAATTGGTGACAATTTCAAAAGCATAAAAAAGGACATAGAAATCCTTTTTTAAAAAAGACAGTCAGAAATGAGGAATACACTAATCAAAATAAAAATAATTTACAAGGAATTAACAGTAGAGAAGATGAAACTGAGAATCAAATCAGCAATTTGGAATAAAAGGAAGCAAAAAACACCCAATCACAACAGCAGAAAAAAATGAATCCATAAATATGAGGATAGTGTAAGGAGCCTCTGGGACAACTTCAAGTATACCAATATTCTCATCCTGAAGGTACAGGAAAGAGAAAAGAGAGAGTAAGAAATTGAAAGCATACTTGAAAAAATAATGACAAAAACTTCTTTAGCCTGGTGAAGGAAATAGACATACAAGTCCAGGAAGCACAGAGAGTCCCAAACAAGATGAACCCAAAGAGGTCCACACCAAGCCACATAATTAAAATGCAAAGAATTAAAGACAAAGAAAAAAGCTTAAAAGCAGTAAGAGAAAAGCAGTTAGTTATCTACAAGGAAGCTGATTTCTCAGTAGAAACTTTGCAGGCCAGAAAGGATTGGAAAGAAATATTCAGAGGTGAAAAGCAAAGATCTACAACTGGGATCACTCTACTCAAGAAAGCTATCATTAGAATCAAAGGACACAAAAAGAGCTTACCAAAGTAAGCTACAGAAATAAAAAGTTAGGAAATTCATCATCACCAAACCAGTATTACATGGAATATTAATGGGTCTTCTTTTTTAAAATGAAGAAAAAGTTTAAAGCTATGAATAATAAAATGACAATAAATACATAAGGAGGGGGGCAAAAAAAGGAATTATCTTCTGGAGGGTGGGCCCCTTGTAGTACAAGATTATCCTGCTACATGAGTGTTGTAAGAACCCATCTGTATCAATGTATCATCTGGTGTTGTTGAGTTTGGCTCCAGTGAATATTTTAAGATTTTTATTTATTATTTTTAGAGAGAGGGGAAGGGAAAGAGGCAGAGAGGGAGAGAGACATCAATGTATGGTTGCCTTTCATCTGCCTTCAGCTACGGACCTGGTTGGAGACCTGGCTTGCAACCTGGTTATGTGCCCTGGCTGTGAATCGAACCAGTGACCTTTGAGTTTTACAGACTGGCACCTTATCCACTGCATCACCAGCCAGGGCTTTCCAGTTAATTTTTTTGAAGACTCTTTCAGTGCTTTTGCCCACCTCATGATGGGTGATTTATGAGCATACCTGCCCATACCATGCTGGGTGTTCAGCAGATTTTGACCAAAAACAGCAAGACTCACATGCCCCACCCTCCTATTCACCCAACCTCACCCTGAGTGACTTTTTGTTTCCCTGGATGAAAAAAAAAAGTCCTCAAAGGGAAATGTTTTGTCAATGTGGAAGATATGAAACAAAAAACAGTGGAAGCACTAAAAGGCATCAAAATCAAGTTCAAAAACTGTTCTAAGAAGTGTAAAAAAGTCTCAATAAGTGTATTGTATCAAAAGGAGAGTACTTCGAAAGTGACTGAGTTTAAACTGAGTTTAAATACACAATTTTTTATAAATAAATTCTAGGTTTTGGGCTCCCCTTGTATGTATCTATCAGGAAAAGAAAATGATTGCAGAAAATAAAAAATTGGCAAATATGTGAAACTTGTTAAAACATCACTATGCTATGGATTTGATCAGGATGCTATGGATTTGAGCAACACAGAAGAAAATATGGCAGTTTCCCTTAATTTCAGAGAGATAGGTAAGAGATGACATCTTATAAGAAAACAAAGAATTCAGAATCAGGAGCTCTTTAAAAGTTTACATTTCATTTTATTTCTAATATTTATATATTTATCACATTTGTGCATGATATGTTTGCCTAAACATAAATGGTAACATTTTCAACTGTTAGTCTAAAAACTAAATAAAGTCTCTTCTTAGTAATCTTCACTTTATGTGTGCATTAAATAAGGAACTAGACATATTTTCCTTTTCTCTTAATGAAAGTAACTAGTAAAATATAGAGTCATAAGGTTTAGTACAAAAACAGCAGGAAAATATCAAACTCTACCTTTCAATACACAGAAAACAAACCATCATGAAAATGCTTAGGATTCAAAGGTGGGCATAATCTGCCCTTTCACCAACCCCACACTCCATTCGTGAGGTCACACACTTGCTATGCCACCCCCACCCTTACCTCCCTACCTTTCCAGAAGGTGCAACTCTTACTCCCAGGCACTGGGAAAAATGTAGGACAAGGACTTTCTAGCTTTCATTTTTCAGCAAAAATATGCTTTCCTCCTACATAGAATATAATGTGGAATCTTAACACACACACAAAAAGAGAGAGAATGACATTTTGTTATATATTCTTAAGGACTCAGACTTTTATCTTTCACTTGACATAAATTTAATCCAATGAGAAAGTTTTGATGAACACAAAAATTTCAAATCAGGGTTGGAGATGACAAGGGTAGTCATATACATCCCAGGATTCATATTTTGTGTTGAATGCCCATTACCAAGAAAATACTAACTCTATTGGTTAGGCACTTGCACTTAAAATTTTACTTGAGCATCTACAGGGGTCTGAAATGAAAAGAAAATGAATTAAAATGAAATAAAATTAAAAGCAAAGAATGGTCTTGAGCTACAGCCATACTATTCACTGATTTAACCTTAAGAATTTCAAATACTTGCAGAAGACAGTATAAGAAGCTTTATTCTGACACATGCATAGAAGTGTGTCCGTCTAGCAGTCCAACCTTACATGCTGGTGGGCTCTTGTATGTGATTATCTGATATATAAGCATTGACGAGCATATGCATGTGTGTGCTTGTGCATGTGTATGTTAACTGTGGATTTGATCAGAAGAAATATTTTCAAATTATAAGAAATGAGAATCAAATTAATGTTGAACTCTGGAATTGATTATCTCAACTGAACTTCAAAATTCTAGACAATGCAATATGAAAACATACTTTATGATATGACAGGCAGGTGGAGTGGAATATAGGCTGCTATACCAATTTAAATCTCAGCAGGCCACACAAGAGGGTGCAAGACGCCATCAACACTCAAGTGATCAAAGGATGTGGAGTGAGTGTGGACTGTCATTCAGCTAGAGAGGGTGGTCCCAGTGCATCTCTATGTAACTTATTTATGCCACTTCTTTAAAAAACTATCAATGGGACCCCCAATACATGCATCAACCTGTCTAATCTTGCCACAGAAATGTCTTCACTGTCTGGCCCTGGCATGAAGTCATACTGTTTTCCTTCCTTCCTTATCCTTTGATTTGATCATCTAATTTATTTGTATATTCTTTATTCTTGAAGCAATTTAAATATTAATTCCTCTCATAAGTTTCCTGAACCCATCCTTACCACAACATTCAGACAGAAATATTACTGGCCTTGCTTTATTTATTATTGTTATTAATAGAATTATATTAGCCACCATTTATTAAGTACCTACTATAGGCTGGTTTGCATGTTAATTTATGTCCTCCCCATTAGCCCTGCATTGTAGTGATAGTTAATTGATATTATAGGCTTAGGGTATTTATACAACTTACCCAGATGGCACACGTCTACAGGTCAAGATAAAAGATGAACCTGTGTTTGCTGCCTCCAAGGCCTGCCTTGTGCCCACCCACTACACTGCTTTCTTTAACAGTTGCCTGCTACCTCTTTGTAGGTACCTTGGGGATGGGATAACATTTATCAAGGGGTATGGCAAATCTCGTTCCCAGTGGTTTGCCTCCTGCAAGGAATTCTGAAAACATCCTGAAGGTGTAAATGGTGTCTAAACCAGACCTCTGGGTTGGGCATGTAGTTATAGCTTTAAAAAATAAAAACAAAAAAAAATTTAATCTAAATGAAAAGAAGCATTAAACTGGTAGCTAAAACCATAGTGTCTCATTTAGTCACCTATCACCAGTCCAAAACTGCCAAGCATCAATCCTGGATAAAAGGCATTCCTGTTTTTAATCATTATTGCTGCATTTTACCCTGGAACATTCTTAGGGTCTAGACAACCATTTCTCACGGTGAGGTGTTGTTACTCAGGGAGAGGAATAGGTTCCCATGATCCCAAATATTTGGCAAGCTCTGCATATTAAACTTACCCTATTGAAAACATTGTCATCAGCATATTAAAGACTCTAAAAGGAAAAATAATAATCTTGTTCAGCCTAGCAATTCTCAAACTTGTATGCACACCATACAATTTTTCTGGATAACACCCCCTAGTCCTTGAACCCGGTAGATATATAGAGCCCTCTTTATAAAGATTTGGTCTGGCCTACTCTTTCATTGATTGTCATCTTGTCATATTTGAAACAGGCTTTTTGGTGACTGAGTTAGACCTTAGTTTTAGCCCATCTCTCCGCTGTGTTCAGAAGGGAGCTTTGAACCATTATTTCCTTCCTTACAAACAAGGGGCTTGTTTTCCTAAACCTTGTTTTACCAGAAGCAGGCTCTTGGGATCATTTCACTTTCCAATCACATTTGGAATTTGTGGAATCAAAGTGTGATCCAAAGAGAAACTGGAGCCAGGAAAGGCCCTCCATTTAAAACACAGTCTGTTTGGAGAGGGAGGATGAAACCCTGACTTTTGTGCTCAGCCTGAGCTTGCCATTGCTGCAGAATTTTCTTACAAGTTTTGCAAAGTAAGGTATAACATCATATGTTGTTCTTCCACAGAACTCAGATTATCTCATGTACTTTCATGGATTATTTTCTCTGAGTGGTTTCTCTGGAGATCAAGGAAAATATAAGCAACATTCTAAGTCATGAGACCTCTTATAAAGTTCTGTATGCTATGTACATACTACACTGGTGTGTATGTAAATGCAGTGATCTTATTGGAGTACAGAGTATATATAGCATGGACTCTAATAAGTATGACTTTCTCTTTCTTGCCTTCATCCCACATCAAATCCATCTACAAGTTCAGAGGCCTCAAGCTTTAGAAATTGACCCCTCTCACCACCTTCATCATGGTCATCTGTGTCCATGTCACCATCATCTCTGGACTGACCCCAGCAATAGCCGCTTAACTGGTCTCCCTGCTTTTGCCCATGCTCCATGACAACCTGTTTTCAATGTACTGGAAACAGCTGATCGCGTCAACACTTAAGTCAGATGATGTCACTTCATTGTACCCTAACTCCCAACCTCCCCTGGCTCCTGTCTCCCTCAGCACAAAGCCTTACAATGGCCTGCAGGCCCATCAAGAGCTGCTCCCCTCCCCTTTCTGAGCTCCCCTGTAACTATCCACTAGGTTCACTCTGCTTGGGCCTCTCTGACTATCCTGCTAGTCTCTGAACATGCTTGTTGTGTTTCTACCTCAGGCCCTTTGCATCTACTTGGTGCAAAAAGCCTTAAATGATTTTTTCCCCTCTCACCATGCATGGCTTGCTTTCTCATCTCTAAGACTTTGCTCAGATTTCACCCTAACTCCCAGCTGCCACTTTGACCCACCAGTCCTAACCTTCCTCATTTGCTGTTTCTTTCTGAAGCACTTAGAACCTTCTAATAAACCTTATCGTTGACCTATATTTTGTTGTTTTGTTTTTGAGGGTTTTCTCTGTTTTTTATATTTTCCATTTCCCACTTCACCAGATGTAGGCATCATGAGGTTAGAGACAAAGGGTTGGTTTTATTCTTAAATCCTCAGAACAGTGCATTTTAGACTTTAAGTGAGTGAGCCCTTTGGTGATTCCCAGCCTGTTGCTACAGACCTCTGGGGATGTGCACATGAAGTGATAGGGACCGGCAAGTTATTGCTAACATTTCAAAAAGCCTAACATCTTCTTCTCATCTATCCCTATGAGGCTGCATGACAAACTGAAGTGATACACTTCTCTGCCTTTAGTTGCAGTCATCTCAACTCAATGTGTTAACTCTGATGATGTGTCTGATCAGCATCTCTGGCCACCAGTTGCAAATGCCTTTGATTTTTAGACTTGAGGAAATGAATTAATTATCATGGCATAATTGCATATTAGATGTTTTTGAAAACATGGACTCCATGGTTGGGGGAGGAGCACTGACTGAGTGTGATCCCTGGGTCTCCTTCCTGACAGGAGGACTTGGAGGAGCTGGAAGACGAATTGACTTTCTCAAGGTCGCAGAGCAAGTCACTGGCAGAACAATGGCTAGAACCCAAGCCTCTGACTCCCAGTCCTGTGCAGGGTGCCATAAAAAATGCAGTTTGTTGCAAAGGAGACATATACAAGCTGTATGGAACATTTGCATAACATGACATAGTAAAAACAAAATCCCAATTGAGGTTCCCAGCAGGAAAACAACAATTATTTAATCGAGGCTCTATTTACACTTTCATTCTGAAGGTTAGGTTAAGATTCACTGGCTTGATTAAGGACGCTGCCTGCACATGAAAGTGTTTACTGAGCTGGGCTCCCTGGAGTGGAATTCAAACAATCTCCTGACATCGAAAGCACATTTTCCTGTCCTGACAGCAGTGAATGCCCTTATGGAGAGCCAAGTCTTTTCCTTAAAACAAACAAATGCTAAGCCTTGAGGATAAATGGTAAACAGTCTGCCAAGACAGAGGCCTTCCTCTAGGCCTTTGTGGCATTGCATCTTTAGTTTTTGTCTTTAAACCTAATGAATATGAATCTACCTAGAAATACAAAATGAAAAGCGTCTGTGTACTCAAAAGCATTACCATGTGCCTTATGCTATTTGATCCTTAGAATAATCCTGCAGGGTTGGAAAAGCTGATATTATTATCTGTGTGTTACAAATAAGGATGCTGAAAACACCTAGGGGTTCAAAGACCTGCCCAAGGTCTCCCAAGTCACAAGTGAAAGAACCCACTACAATGAGGGGAGGGGCCTGTTCCCTCATTTCCCAGGGTCAGTGCCTAAACCACAGTGTCACCAACTGAATAAAGTGCTTTCTTACTGAGGAGGAGGGGGCAGGGAGTAAGAGCCCCTCAATGTACTTTGTTCCTTCTCCCATTGATAGCAGCAATGGTCTGAGACTCAAGCCAAACACAGGAAATGGTTTCCAGTTTACAGAGCAGACAGGAGAATACAGGTGGCCCATCCAAGTCCCCCAGCCAGGCATATGTGCAGGGAGCAACACTCACAGGGACTGTGCTCTGCTGGGGGCTGAATGCAACCCTGTCTCTTGCTGTCTCTGTGGCCTTGGGCAAGTCATTCTACATTCCAAATCTCAGCTTCCTTTTGGCATCTTTACAATGATTAAATGAGATAGAGGACCTAGAAAGTCTAGCTCTATCCCTGACAGGCAGTAGAAGCAGAGAAACTAAGATTTATTTACCTTTGTAGGTGCATATTCCCTTTATCGAATACATATGGAGGATTCACCACATCCCCAAGCCTGTGGTGGGCAGTTTAGGAAGAAAGCAGAAACTGTCTCTGTGCTGAAAACTGGGTTCACACACTGACAATTCAAGGCTTAAAAATCCCTGGCAGGGGTATCATTATTTTGTAAAAAATTGCAAGAAAAAGGTCATGACATAACTAAAATACCAGTACATTTTCCAGCAGTACAAGAAGTTAGTAGGGGAGATGTTTGAGGGTCAGTAGGCCCTAACACCCTGACCTCTACCCTCAAAGCCCCTAATCTGATTGAATAAGAATTGGTTCCTCTCTACACTCTTTCACAGTCACCCTTCTGTTCCTTTTTTGTGGCAGTGCCCCGAATGGGCATTTCCAGCCATGCTTCATTGCCCCCAGCCCTGGTCTTTCCTGCCTGGGACTTGGGGACCCCACTCTCCCTAGCAGAGCCCCCCCTTCCCTAGCAGAGCCCCCCAATTCCCAGCTTAGAGTGTAGACACCCTCTGCTCCAATACATGCTCTGTCTCACTGGCTTCACTTTCCCTCTTCCTTCTCTGAGAACTGAAGTTTCTTTAAACAGACAAGCAATTACTAGTGTGTTATCCACACTTGACTCTGTTGGTACAACACCCACTGATGCACGGTAGCAGGCGGCTCCACGATGGGACACATTTACGTTGATTGCCACTGGAGATAAATGATGTCTCTCTAAATGGGAGCACTTTTGTTCAACTTGTGATGGCAGAGAGGACAGGGAAAGTTCTCCCTTATTTTTGCTTTTAAAAAGAAGAAGCCTTTTTGAGAATGGCTCCACCTCCCCCAAGATTCTCGTTTCAGATTAGGTCATGGAGTGTACAGTGCTTTTGCTTCAGCTGCAGCTGCTGTTTAATATTCCATCCTTTCAAAAGATCCCTCCCCATAGCTGACACTCACTGGCTGGCTGGCCCCGGCTCCTGAGGACAGCTCTATTACACACAGGCTTCTCTCTCCCACCTTCTCCTCTCTTCCCTCCCCTCCCCTTTCCCCCCTCCTCTCCTCTCCTCTCTCCCTTTCTCCCCGTCTCATTCTCTTCTTTCATTACATCCTGTTCTTTCTTTCTCATTCCTCTCTATCTTCCTCTTTCTCCAGCTACATTCGTTCTCCTCTTCTCTGGTTGCCATTTTGTTTCCTGTTGTCTTTCTGTCCTTTTCACTCCATGTCTCCACATCTGTCCCCCACACCTCTATCTCCACTGGGCCTGTGGTCTCTTCCCTCTCCCCTCCCAGCAGCTGCCTTCTCTGCACCTCAGGGGAGAGACAAGCCTGGGAAGGCTGTTAGAATAAAGGGTGTTGGGGTTGCAGCATGGCCTTTGCAGAGCACAAGGCCTGTGAAGTCCCATCTGAGAAGGTGGTGAGCACAGGAGGAAGTGCCCAGTGGGGTGCTGGGGGAGGGCTGGAAGGGTCAAGGAGGACATTTAAGAAAAGTGTAGGTGAGTCAGAGAGACTGAGAGGAGGGCCAGATAACAAAATGGAGCTGTTGAAACCCACTGCCTCACTTGGGAGGCACTAAGGGAGATTAATTCGTCCCAAAGGAAGCTGTCCTCTAGCCAGTTACCACTGTTTAGATACAGATTCCCCAGAAGAAAGCAAAATGCCAATCAGTCTCTAACAGGGCCAGTGGCTGGAATCTAGTAAGTGGGTAAGTAGAGGTGGGAAAGAGGTGATGGCCATTTGGTTGCTGTGGATTCTCTAGGTGGTTAAGACAGAAGAGCTTCTTTATAAACACTTTGCACCTCATGGGGAACAGGGAGAAATTCAATTAGGTTTGAATGAGAAAGGTAACTTGAATATCAATTAATTGTCTAATTGAAGATAATGGAGACCTGGGGGCACCCTGCCAGGTTGAATTCCCACACCCAAATCCAGAGATTTTCCTAGGGATTAAAGACTCAATTTAATTACACATTTCTATTAGATTAGCCAAGGATGGCATTCAGTGCTCTGAGTTAATTACATAGTTAATTACATAGCCAATAACACCCTTTGCCTAATAACCCAGCTGGGTGCAGGCTGGGGCTGCAGAGGCGGATCCTGCTCCTGTAATGGGAGCAATGGGAGATGAAGGTGGTAGGAGCATCTTCGGCAAGGGGACATGTGAATACTAATAGGGCATTCTTCTAATTGTCCCTTGTTCTTGATGAACAGTAAATTATTCTCATAACATTTACCATTGTACTCATTCTCTAAGGGTAATCAGGAGTGAAGGGCTTCCGGAGGCCTGCCCTGTGGTGCAGACAGGGATGCACAAACGAGGCTGCCTTCACTTGGGAAGCTGGGCATCCCCAGGGGGACTGTCCTCCTTTCTGGTCTCCTTGCCACATACTACGCCTGGGCTTTGTACTTGCCAAGATGCTTTCACATGCTCACTTTGTTTGATTGCAAACAAAGCTATGAGGTAGGTTTCCCTTTTCCTGTTTTATTTTCCGGGGAGGAAGGTGGCCCCCGTGATTTGCCCTAGACAGAGGCAGGCAGGTGGCAGAGCAGTCTGGGTTGGACTCCAAATCTCACTCTTTTCCACACCACAGAGCCTCTCAACTCAAAGTACTTCTTTCTGAGTTTTAAGCCAAGTGTGAGTGAGTATGGTTTGAGTTTGGGATATGGACTAAAATGAAGTTCAACATATCCAGCTGGCTGCCTGGTAGAACAACTATTTAAAGTAAAACAGTAATGATTCCCAAGACCCCCAGAAACCACTGCAACTGAGACATGAGAAGACAATGCATGGAAGGGTCTGGACCTACCTACTTACCTAGAATCAGCCCTGTAGTCCTCAAATGGCAACAACATTCCTGGTGAAAACAACAATGTCTTTTGTGTCATGTAAGAAGAGTGGGTATCTAACCTACACAGACTGTGTGTGTGTAGTGTGGGTGTGTAAATTATGTGAGAAAGGCAGTTGAGGGCAGAGGAAACAGAGGAAAACTTGTCCGACAGCCTAATAAGGAAGCTTTCCTGTAGGAAGTGGACTATCAGCAGAAGCCTAGTGATTCTAGCCAGACCAACCTGAGTGAAGTAGTAAAGACAAGCATATTAATGATTGTTCTAGCATGAATCCTTGTGCCCTCCAACAGTTCACATGCGGGAGCCCTAACCGTAGTGTGTGTGTATTTGGAGTAAGGAAGTAATTAAATTAATAAGGATGGGACCTCAATCCAATAGTATTAATGTACTTATAAGAAGAGACACTGGAGACCAGGAGAAAACACAGAAAGAAGGTGACTGAACACCAGGAGAAAGGCTTCACCAGAAATTGACTCCCAGCCTCCACAACTGTAAGAAAATAAATGTCTGTTTAAGCCATGCAGTCTGATATATTGTTATAGCAGCCAAAGTTGGCTAATACAATGATATAAATAAATAAATAAATAAATAAATAAATGAAACCCGACTATGGTTTCCAAACACCTTATTCCCCTCCTGCCCCTGTGCCTCACCCAATACACTTTTTTTTTTAAATACATTTTATGCATCTTGTGCATTTTTTATGCCATTCCTTTTGCCTGGATCCAGCCCTGCTTATCTATCAAAATAGATCTCTTATTCAAAACTCTTCTCTAAAAGCTATCTCAATGCCACCTCCTTCTTTTACCTACTTCTCTAGTTTATGAATAATCCTACATTTATCACACTGCAGTTTAGTGCTTTGTTACATACCTGCCACCCCACCAGAGTGTAAAGCACATGAGGGCATCAGCTTTATTTTTTAGCATCTGTGTCTGCTGGGCATCCAGCATGGTCCCAGCTCATAGAGGGTACTTGTCTTAGTCTGCCCAGGCAGCTATAATAGAGTACCATAGACTGGGTGGGCTTGTAAGCAATAGAAATTTATTTCTCACAGTTCTGGAGGCTGGGAAGTCCAAGGCCTGGGCAGAATCAGTGTCTGGTGAGGTCCTGCTTCCTGGTTCATAGAATACCACCCTATCATCTTCTTGCTGTGTCCTCACATGGTAGAAGGGCAAGGGAGCTCACTGTGGCCTCTTATAAGGGACTAATCCCACTTATTAGGGCATATCAGATCCTCTAGCTTTGAGCTTTAGACCAATAGATTCTGATAGTCAGCAGACCTTTGGTCTGGTGATAAACATGGACTTATGTCGAACTTTCAGGAGATTTGGCATGCTTTAATGCAGGTGGCAGCAGGCTAACAATGGTAAGGCCGGGTGGCTTGTTGGGTGAGGATGTTGGCGAACCATGCACAGTTTGTCCACCCCGTACAGCAGCAGCTTGCACTTGCTTACAACAAGGGTGTCTTACATACACATTAGGACAAAGAGGCCATATACACAAAGGCAACACTTGCCTGCTCAAGGCTGCTATGGTGGCTGCTCCTGGGCTCAGTGTTCCTGGGCTTTGGGATAAGATTAATTTTGAGGCTAGCTAGTTGGCAAACTCCAGCAGAAGAACCAGCCATATACAGAGAGGAGTGGGGAACCAGCCCCCTACCCAGCCTGATAGGGTACCACCCTCATTACTTAATCACCTCCTATATTATGTTTCTTATTTTCTGTATATTGTGATCTTTTAACATCTTAGAGAAAACCTTTCTGGCTGGTGGTCAAGACTGCCCCTGGGGGCTTGCCAATTCTTAGAGATAGCCAAGAACACAAATGGGAGTGTGCCTTTGATATGAAAACAACTGATTCAGAGTCATACCTCCCCTACCTGGCCTGTGCAATCCAATCCAAGGGCCGGACAACTTAGGGACCACTAGCTCAACACCATCAGAACTATTCAAATGAGACAGTCTTATGCTGGTTACTAAGTCTTGTCTTGTCTTTCCCATGGAAACCTCAATAAAGACAATGGTCTAAGCTGCTTTCTTGCTCTGACTTCTGCTTCCTGATAAAAAGCTCTCCTATGGTCCTACCTCTTGTCCCTAGGGAAACTGTGAGTAACAATAAACATTTCTTTCAATTACATTGACTTCTCCATGTCTAGTCACCTGTATAATCTATGACCTGGATAAAAACACCCCCCAAAGGCCCCACCTCCCAATACCACCACATTGGGGATGAGGTTTCAACACATGCATATGGACACAAACATTGAGTCTATGGTCATATACGATTCAGATACTTGTGAACTGAAATTTCTGGGGTTTGTTTTTTGTTTGTGTGTTTATTTTTTTGCAGATGTTTGGAAAACTGGATACTCGATCGCACAGTAGACTTGACTACCCAGGATTTCTCTTGTTGAGCTTTTGACTACACAGCTCTGACCACTGTGGCAGCTCCTAGATATGGCTCTAGATATGGCTTTGATGGTCAATAAACTTGTAACTCTATAGTCTTTGGACCTCAGTCACCAAGGGAGTCTTGGCAAGGACTTAGTTCCAAAGGGCGAAGAGTCCATCTTTTTTGTTTGTTTATTTGTTTGTTTTTAATTTTATTGTTGTTGTATTACATCCATCACCTTTTTGCTCCCCTCTGTCCCCCTCCCCACCCACCCATTCCCCCCAAAGTCAATCCCACCTGTTGTCCATGTCCATGGTTCCTTTATACTAGGTTCTTGTCTAAGCTACTCCCCTTCTTTGCCTCTGAGAGTCCATCTTAAGCACATACTTTCCTCATCCTATCTTCCCATCTTGCCTTCTGCCCTGTTCCATGGCCTCACCAGCTTCCCAGTATCCTGTGCAGTGCATTTCCTGGGAACTAGACCTTCACCTTCATCCCCTCACCTTCCGTTCCCACTGAAGCCTGTCTACTGAGTAGGTCCTGATCTGAGAATTTTATCCTCAGCTTTCTAGCCAAACTAACCTCCTCAATGCCCCATCATAGAAAAGGTGCTGGTCCCCATTGCAGAAATTCTAGCAGTCTCAACCAAGATTTAGTAGTGCTAACAGTTAACAAAACCTCAGAATGCTTAATGTGCTATATGTACCCTTAATTACTAAACTCACTGGCTCTCAAGAAGGGGTGGTACCACCCCTGGGAGGCATATAGACATGATTCAGGCATTCCTGATTGACACAATAACAAGGTAAGGTAGTGTCACTTAGTAGTCTGAGCAAGGATGTTAAATGTGTTACCTCACAGAGGCTAGTCCTGCACCATGAATTATCCTGCCTAAAATGGCCATCACACCCCTGTTTAAGGATGTTAAATGTGTTACCTCACAGAGGCTAGTCCTGCACCATGAATTATCCTGCCTAAAATGGCCATCACACCCCTGTTTAAAGACCTTACACTGGAAGTCAAATATCATCAGCCACATAGTCCTGGGGTGGGAAGGAAGGTTCTAATGTTGGGGGACAGAAAGCATTTTTAGATAGTAGTGTTGGTTCTACTTATACCCACACCTGCCTCAATAGTAACCTCCTCATCCTTTCTGACTTTCACAGTCCCTGCCCTCTTCTCCTGCAAGGATCCTGGGTAGTGCCAGGGGTCATCTCCCTATGAGTGTGTGGTCCCAGCAGTAGGACTAAGATAGGGGCAGGAAGCTCAATAAGCTCATGCTCCCAGGTGCCATATTGCCTTGGCAAGTGCCCTCTCACATAGCACTTTTTGTGCCCTGAGCGAGGATCCTGTGGTTGGGCAGCCTTATGTCAGGGTAACAGTGGGTGGGTCATCATCACCATGGATGTGGCCTGCGGTGGCTTCCCTTTGTGTCAGTCATAGGTATTTTTATGTTCACTTGACCAAAGGGGGCACAGATGCAGCTGGGATGTGACACTTCCTAGGGGAGCCCTCAGTCATTTGAAAAAATACTCATCTGGAGAGTTTTACTTCCCACAGAAAAATCAGGGAGAACCACTCCCAAGCATGTTTTGAGTGTACACACTCAGGTCTTCAGATGCAATAGAGGTGCTGCCTCTGTTCCTGGGGCCTTTCCAGAGGGAGGAGGTGTGGGTCGCAAACCCTCTCCTTTAACCTAATACCCCGAGGTTAAGGAGGTTAAGGATGAGGCAGAAAAATAGAAGCCATAGGAGTCAGGGTCCTTGGTTTCCAAAGACTGAAACTGACACAAACCAGGAAAGGAAATTATTTGCAACATATTCAGTATTTAACTGATTTGTCAGGAATGCAATAAGAACTCTGTTCAGAATATATTCCGGAACAAAGGGAAGCTGGACAGCCACACTAGAGCCAAAATTGAGCTGAAAATCCAGGCTTCTGCTACTGCCACCCAGCAGATGTTGCAGGCTGGCCTGTCACACTGGGCACTACATGCAGCCAGCTCTCTGCCACCCCAGCCCCCGGAGAGACCTCACCACCGCTGCCACCTCTGGGACAGCCCCTCACCTGTTCTCCCTTTTCCAGCAGCTCACACATAAAATCTAGGTGGATGCATGTGATTGGCCAGTGAGGTAAAAAACCCACACTAATTTCAATCCTATTTCCAGGGGGGCTAGGAGAGTGCCTGGTTTTCTTTTTAGCTCCCACAAGAGAAGGTGAAAACTTCCTCCTTCCATGTGAAATAGACATGGTAGGAAATACCCCCAAACATAGGAAATACGCTTGGGTACCAGAAAGTCAAAATTGGGCAAATATTTCCATTCAAAAATAATAATGATGATACAAAAGGAACACAGAGATTTCTAACACAAGAAATGCAAAGTAGTATTGATAATCAAGACAGGAAGAAATAAGGAAAAGGTGGAATATTACATTTTGGCCCCCAAGGCTGAGACAATTGAGAAAACAAGATTTTCTTATCCTTCACTCACAGGATCAGAAAAGATTTAAATGAATCACTTGCCTACGGTGACATGGCTAGTTAGGGACAAGTGGGGACCAGAATCTACTCCCGCTGATCACTGTGCCAGTACTCAGTTCTCCAGAGGCCCTGCCAGCCTTGTAGGGAGAATTTCTCCTAGGTTTGGGAGTTCTGGGCAGAACACAGTTCTCCCCTGATGTGTGTTGCTTTAATGCAAAGTTCCTGGGACCCACTCCCATGTGGGGATTTCAAAAGCAGGCAGCCTGGAGAGAAGACTAAAATCTAGAAGGGAGATAAGCAGTTTCATCCCTGGGGGATTAAATATGCGCAAAATGGGCAAGTGGGATGTATATAAAAGTGACAGATTGAATTGTTGTCCCCAATTCTTCACTCCTATTGTACCCACACCTTACAACAGCAGCGTCATCATAAGCCTTGACTATTTCCATTTGCTCTCATGCCTCTGCCATGACTATGAGAACAGGCCCTGACTAGTAAACTGTTCCAGAGGATGACTAGAGTCCAGCCTAGATCAGTCAGCACCCCAGCCGAACTGCATCGGTGGAAACAAAAACAAGCCATTGCTGTTGTAAGTCTCAGAGTTTTGGGAGTGGTCAGTAAAGCATTGGTAATTGACCAATCCAATACACCTTAGGTGCTTTCTTTAGCACCTAGCTTAGAGTTCAGAATCTAGCAGCATGGAAATCAACCCCTTTCTGACACATGCACACACACACACACACACACATTTGTTCACACATAGATACACACATGCATACAAAGCATAGCTAGGCAAATTTTTCTGAAAGGTCTTCCTACTCTATCTAGCACATCAATCCACCTAGCACATCTCCTGCCCATGTGGTTGACCATGAGCCAAGGGCTGGAAGCACTTCTCTCTCTGCCATGGGAAGGAAATGAGGAGTAGGGGAGGGTCCAGAATGCAATGTGGCCATAGGCCTCCTGTTATCTGCAAGTCAACAACCAAACATCTGGGCACTCAGGCTGCCTGGTCATTAGAAAATGCCAAGAGCAGCCCCCACTCGGGCTTCTCGGCACCCCCAGGATGTTGCATAAAAGGGTCAGCCTCCAAGAGTCAAGCAAGTATGGATGTTCCAGTCACAGGGATTGGGCCAAGAGTGCACAAAAGGGAAGGGGACTGAGTGGCTGAGTGTACCTGCAGCCAAGGAACAGCCTCCCACCAGGGACCATGGTGAGGAAACAAATGAGCAAAGCAGTGTGGCATCTCAGCAGTGCATGTTCTCCAAGCAGGAGCTGAGAGGAGAGGCTGGCTGATGAATGTTAATGTCCCTGAAGTTAAACTACAGGAGTATCTCTGTTAGACAAGGGCTTGGACCAACTGAGACAATAACATAGCATGGCACCCCCCCCCCCCCAACCAAGGACCCACAGGCAAGCCCTGCAGGGGAGCGGGGCATCTACCTTGCTCAGTCTCCCCTGCAAACAGCTGAGTCATGGGTGGGCAGGGGCTGGTCGGAAGCCTGTGCAGGGTGCTGAGGATCCCGGAGGGCTGTTCAGCTGAGAGGACAGTGTCTCAGTGAGCAGAGCACCTGCCAGCTGAATCTCCCCTGATCTCCAAGAGCTCTGAACCATGAAAAGTACAGGAGGAACATGTTCCAAGGAAACACTTCATCACCGAGAGACAACATATTGATCATGGATTCTGGGCAGCTGATTTCTCAATTCAGGATGCAGTGAACGTTTTAATAAATTTATTTTCTGCTGGAAGATAGAGACCCCAGGTTTCTGAAAGCTAGCTATGGAGGGAGAACAGCACCCAAAATCCTGCGGGGGAGAGGGGAGGTTGGGACCAGAGCCCAGGCAGACTCCACCACTTTGATCTGGAATTTGAAAGAAGCTTCCCCAGAACAAACCTCTCTACTTTAGTTTCTACTAGTAAGGCAAGCATTTCGTACCTTCTTGCTGCATTTTCATATAATATTCATTTTACTAAATTCCCTAAACATGAGTGGGGTCCCTTCCCATTTGCTAAACACCCCAGACTCTGGAGGCTGATATGGGAGGTGCTCTGACTTAGCTGGAGAAGTAAAAAGGACAATGAGGGAGCCAAGGAGCAGCCTTTCCTGGGGCCTGTGTCTTCTGCCTTGAAGCAACGTTGTCCCCATAGCCCATGGGCACATGGCAGAAGGATAGAGCCAAGAAACATGGAGACCATCCTGCTGCCAATAGAAAGGGTCACTGCTGGAGGGGCCCTGCAGGTGGCAGGAGGGCTGGGCCTGATGCACAGATGCTGGGTCCTGGAACCTTCTCATTTCACAGCCACCAGCTCCAAGGCTCACAGGGGATAAGTAATGTGTCCAAGACTGAACAGGGCATAGGATTTCATCTTAGGTCTACCTCCCAATGTCATTTGACCTTCTTCTGGGGCCACTCCCTCTGAGTTGGGAGAACTGTTTCCAAAGCTCCTCCCTGGAAAAAGCATTGCAGTTTGCTTTCTCCCGCTTCACAGATGATGCATTTTCACAAATGGAAGGCAAGACCCTCCACTAGTAGAAAGATTATGAATCACGACACTTGATAGAGGTGGTCTGAAACCTATTCCATGATGTCTCTGAGGTATGTCACAGGCATAATCTTTTGCTGGCACAGGGTCTTGCCTTCCATTTGCAAAAAAAAAAAAAAGAAAAAAAAAAAAACAAAACACAGTTTGCAACATCTGGGAAGTACAATAAAGCAAGGTGCAATAAAACGACGCCTGCCTGTATTTGAATCCTGGCTCTGCCCCTTTTTGTTTGTCACCTTAAATAATACACTTCTCCCTGTGCCCTATCTTTCTCATGAGTGGATTGGGGTGCCCAAAACCCATTCCAGAGTCAGATTATAAGAAACAATGTATTAAATTTCTCAGCCCTGTGTCTGACATCTATCAAACTACTTACTGAGTTTTAAGCATATTCTAAGCAATATTCTGAATGTTTACATTCATGTTTTTATTTATCTTCCTAACTACTCTTTGCAGTGGGACCTCTCATTTCCCTCATTTGTACAGATGAGACACCTGGAACAGGGAGGAACCAAGGGGCCTTCCTGAGGTCACACCCTGGCACCTGGAAATGGCAACTTGCACATGGAGGCAGTCTGAGGAAGCCCTGGAGCTCTGCTATGTTCCCTCCACCACCTAGATCCAGGCAGTCATGTGTATCCTAGGAAGAGCAAGCCAGGGTGAGGACACCAAATCATTCTTCATGTTGCTGTTTGAGTCTTCTTTTTGACATTCTTCTTTTAAGAGAAAAAGATTTTTATCTTTGGTTTTCATCTTCATCACCACCAATGAGAAGATTCATAGAATTTGAAAGAAGGCCAGTCCCTGAGGCCATGAAACACCACAATTAAGTCATCAAAGCCCTTGGGTTCGATCATTACTCAGTAGACTTCAGCCCTGAGCTGTCTGTCTTTTGTCTGGAAGTCATCTGCACACTGAGGAGCAAAAACAAGTGAGCTGGCAACCAAAGAAGTGAACCCAGTGTCTGGGGCTGAGTCCTATGCAGGTGGGGCAGCTGCATGGTTTTATACAGAGTGTTCAGTGGCCAGCACACTCAAGCAGGCCACTTGGCAGTGCCGTTCTAGAACCCTAGCAGGTGATGGTGTCCTTGTTCTAAGTCTGGAATGGCAATAATAGGAAACTGTATTGTCTCTCTAACTCCTGTTCTTGTGGAAGGTTTTGCCAGTGGATCACAGCACCATTTTTTCTGGGTCTATATACAGCCTCAGTATTTTTCTCATCTACCTGGTTAGTTCCTCATCTCCCTTTAAGAAAAAAATGTATCTTGGTGGATAGGAGAAGCAGGATACCATCTCTGGGGCATCATCAGATTTATGGTTTAAGCAAAGAAGGGGACTCTGGAGTAAGTCTCCAGTTTTTGTAAGAAATCAGAAATAAGACCAGAGGTATGTTTTGGGCCAACATGGTAGTGAGAAGAAAAGTTATGAATAAGACATCTTAGGCAAACAGGTCTCAGCCTCACTTAACCCACAGTGTGGTGCTTAGACAAGAAAATTTGCCTTCAAACACCTCCCAGAGGAATGGGCTATTAGCCCTTATGTACATCTGCCCCTGTTCTGGAAAGGATCAATCCTACACCTAGAAGCACCAACCAGTTCCACGATGAGCAGCCAGGGCAGGTGAGGCCTGAGCTGGCCTTGCTACGCAAAGATATCCACACATAGAGCTCTAAGCCCAGCCCCAGTCCAGCCATGGACCTAAGTCCTGGGCCATAAATGCTTAGCCTGGTTGTTGAAATGCCTTGCTATGGGAAGGGGAGCAGTGGCAGCTAAACTGAGGTTGTTCAGAAATTGGGGGTGGCCCTTCTCGTATACATGTAAAAAGTAAAGTTACCTCTAAGCCTGTGAAGCATGTTTATTGAGTGATTAAGAACAGAGGTTTAGTTTGATCCTGGATCTGCCACTGACTAGCTGGTAACTTGGACAAGTTACTTAACCTCTTAAACTGTAGCTTTAGGATTTATAAAATAAAAAGTTCTAAAATCTATGTCTTTGGGTGGTTGTGAGCATTAGGTAATTATGCAAAATGGTTGATGATCTTACCAAACACAGGATACACAGTAAGTGTTCAGCAATTTCTATCAGTGAAGCGCTTATAGAGAAAAAGGCAGTTGAGATAACAGTTGCACCTTTATTATGTATTATATATCAAACATTATTCAAAGTATTTCATATGTACTAACACATTTATTCCTCATAATAATGATGGAGATTGATTGCATTGGTGAACTCCATTAATGAACTTCTTGTATTCTCTCACTTTGCAATAGGACTTTCCCTCCATAATAGATTGAGTGTATTTGCCCACCACTTGAATCTTATGAGTCTCTTTGACCAGAATAATGTGTTAGAAGTGATATTGTGCTAATTCTGAGCCTTGCACACATCTGTCTCTTGGAATCCTGCCATTGCTGTGTAAACAAGCCTAAACCATCTGGATGGAATAAGCTTCCAGCCCCAGGTGTTTTAGCTGAAGCCATAGGCAAGGCTACCACCAGTTAACCCAAAACATGTGCGAGAGACTCATCCAAGATCAGCCAAGCATGAGGGTGACTGGATCTACCCAGTGACCCCCTACTTACACATGTTAAACTATAGAGTTTTGAGGCAATTTGTTACACAAAAATTACTGATACAATAACTTTATTCAGTAAAGTTGAGAAAAATGAGGAACCGGAAGGTTAAGCAACTTGCCCAAGGTCACAGAGCTGGTAAGTGCTGGAACTGGGACACAAACACAGGCTACTTAGCTCCAGAATCTGCTCTCTTAACCAGTGTTCTACAGCATTTCTTTGGAGGTACAACCTTTCTATTCTGCTACAGAAGTACATGAAAAAAATATCTTACAAGATGTTATTTAACCAAGTATGCAATCACATTCTGAGGCAAACCCAATCAGATTTAGGGCAAATGATTGGCTCCTGCTGTGGCCACCTTGACCAGTTATGAGACCAGCAAGATCTCAGCCTGGCTGGATGTGAGGTGCTTTATATGTGTAAGTCAGTAGCATTTTGAAATAGAATTCCACTGTCTTACACCTAGGGGCTGACAAGTTTCACTAATCAGGAAAGTCTAGGCCTGCCAATGGTGACAAATAAACATTTAAATCTCAATAGCTTACCCCTACTAAAGGTTTATTTCTCCTTGCTATGACATGTGGCCTGCCTAATCATCACCAAGAAATAGGGAGAAGATAGTTGCAAGTACCAGGCCTAGGAACATTTTGCATCAATTTGTCCCAAGATCTAACTTCTAACTTCAAGGGAGCCTGAGAAATGTAGTCTTCCTGTGTGCCCAGGAAGTAGACATGGCAGGGTAGCTCTACAGCACTCTCTCTACCTAAGTGTCAAGGAGCTACTAGGTATTAACATTGTCCATGCTCAGGACTGAGGATGAGCCCCCTATGGGCCTGAATCTCAACTACCCAAGGAGATGCTGTCCTGTGTCCCAGCTGCAGGGCTTGTTTCGCTCCTCCAGTTTCTCCCAAAGCCAACCCCACTTAGGGTCTCCCTCTAAGCCAGAGTTACATTAGTTCTCCAACTGCCTCAGCTTCCCGTTCCTCATCCATTCCTCTGATGTGGATCTTCCTCTAATGCTGAGACTTCTCAGGCAATGGGCTTGATAAGGCCAAGGACCCTCACCTCCCCTCACTTTAAATGCATGCACAAAATTTCAGGGGCTCCACACTCCTCTGAGAGCCTCCAGATGATGATGTCCTGTGTGAGAAACCATCACCCAGTTCAACCTCATCTTGTGAGTGAGGGAACTGGAGCCTGGATTAGTTCATTAACATCACAAAGGCAGGCAGGGGTAATGGGGAGGAGTGTTCTAGAATCAAAGGACAGGTTCCTCTGTGCAGGTGGGTCCAAAATTCCGGTCATTTGCCTCAGTCCCACCAACCCTGAGTGTCCCATGCTAGGACAATGAAGGAGACCTGTGAATATGTGCACAGCAGGTGCTTCCATAATTCAGACGTGCATGGGGACCAATGACCCCCTTTTCTTCTCTTTTTCTCTTCATATTTCCTTTATGAAGTTGTCATGAGAGTGTGATCTGTTGCAGCACCCTGGAGGTGTGTATGTGGTGAGGGGAGGGGACAATGGGTAGGGCCAAGTGGAGGCAGGAAAGAGGCAGGGACAACAGAGGGCCTATCAATGGAAACAATGAAGCATTCAGGGGAGAACAATAGTGAATAACAAGGAGGAGGAGGAGGTGTCAGGCCTATTCCTCAGTAGAAGGCCTCACTGCTCTCCTCCCTAAGCCCCTCTGTCCATCTTCCACCCTCCTCTCCACCCCAGGAACACCAGATTTTGCATCCCAGTGCCACAGGGATGCTATTCAAAGCAAGGAGCAGGAACAGCACTGCTCTTGGTCTCACTGACTGGCCTCCCTCTCTGCCCCCATGTGGCCTGAGTCAAGGATAAGGTGTTAACTCTCAACCACGCCCCAGAGCACTGCTCAGGATCACTCTTCTTTATTGAGAATCAGGATAAAAATGCACACCAGGTCACCATAAATTAAAAAAGAGGTGACGAAGAGAAAGGGGTGTGAGGACAAGGAGATGACAAGGACGGGCCACATTTTTGTCATCATAGGTGGTACCCTATAAGGAGAAAAGGCAATTGAGTGGAGTTTGTGAGCTTACAAATCTGTTTAAATAGCCCCCCAACACTTCCCCCCTTTAATTTTTTGCCAGTTTAGTCTTTGGGTCCATTTCATGAGTGAGAAAACAGCCTTGGAAAGAAATATTAAGTGACTTGTCCAAGGTCACACTGACAAGGTGGGCAGAACAAGTCTCAGCCTCAGGTCTTCTCCATCCAGTCCCAGGTCCTCTATTGCATGATGGGGGAGTGGGGAGGCAGACATATGGACTAGGTGCTGTGTGTGTGTGTGTGTGTGTCTTTGTTTTCCAGAGTATCGGCTTGTCACAGGACAGATTTCTTTCCCCTACCAAATAGGAGGCCCAGTCACCTCACCCATCTGCTTCTGCCAAATGCTCAACAGTGATCACTGGACTCCTGGCCTTTGATGACAGTGCTGATCCAATGTGTGTGCGTGTGTGTTATATTTGTGTGTGGTATGTGAGTGTGCATGTGGTGTGCATGCATGTGTAGTGTCAATGTGATACTGTAACACAGCAGTCCTCCCCAAAGTCCCCACTGCCCATGGTTTTGGGGATTGAGGAAGGAAATAATACAATTTTAAGATACTTTGCATATCTATGGCAGACTGGTAGCTAGGGCCTCTAAAAGGGCAGATGATACTGTTAAAGATACTTTGTACATCAATAACCAGGGGAGAGCCAGAAGAAAAGGAGATGGCCCGAAGGGAACTATGCTATTTGAAAGGATGAAGAAGGGCCCCACCATCCTCAATGAAATCTGATGTGAAAGAAGGGCTCCACTGTCCGCCATAAGAAGCACAATGGAAGGAGCATGTTAGAGGAGTATGATGGAGCAGCCAGAACTTCCTTCCCTGGTTGGAATATTGTAAATAAAGATTTGTTTTACTCAGCACAAATTATTGGGTCTTACATCAAGGCACCAAATGAAGGGTCCCTGCTTTGCTTAGTTACAATATTGGTGTGATATGAGCATGGTGTGAGTGTGGTGTGCATGGCATGTGAGCACATGTGGCATTGGGATGGCAGCTGGTAGGTTCAGGGCCAGCATCAAAGCTGGCTGAGAGTCCAGCCAGCAGATGATGAGGAGGGAGGTGACCTTTCTTCTCCCTGACCCAGGTTGAAGAAACATAGTCTCACTCCTGAGCAGCTATAGAGACCAGCAGACCCTGTGAGGACTTTATCCCAACTGTTCTCACCATTGCAGCATGCAAGACTTCACAGGTGCCATGGAGCCCAATTTTTCACTGAGTGCTGGGAAAAGCCTGGAGGAAGGGCCTGGCCATGGCTCCCTCTTGTGGGGCCACACCAAGCCGCAGAGCCCATGCCAGCCCACTCTGACATGGCAGCTAGAGAGTTGGCTCCTCAAGAAATGTTGTCAAGTGCTTGGTCATCTTCCCATCAGCCTCCAGCTCTTATAATTTCAGGAGTGAGCACAGTTCCATTTCAAAGATGGGCTGACCTGGCTGCTTAGCACAGTAGATAAGGTGCCAGCCTACGAACTCAAAGGTCACTGGTTCGATTCCCAGCCAGGGCACATAACCAGGTTGCAAGCCAGATCTCCAACCAGGTCTGTAGCTGAAGGCAGGTGAAAGGCAACCATACATTGATATCTGTCTCCCTCTCTGCCCCTTTCCCCCTCTCTCTAAAAACAACAAATAAAATCTTTAAAAAAAAAAAAAAAAAAAAAAAGCCCCAGCTGGTGTCACAGCAGATAAGGTGCCAGTCTGTGAACCCAAAGTTCGCTAGTTCAATTTCCAGCCAGGGCACACATAAACAGGTCTCCAGCCAGGTCTGTAGCCAGAGGCAGGTGGAAGGCAACCATACATGGATGTTTCTTTCCCTCTCTGCTTCCCTCCCTTCCTCTCTCTCTAAAAATAATAAATAAAATCTTTAAAAAAAAAAAATAAAAAGATGGGCTGAGCA
The DNA here is from genome assembly GCA_004026585.1 of Noctilio leporinus. Taxonomy (NCBI): domain Eukaryota; kingdom Metazoa; phylum Chordata; class Mammalia; order Chiroptera; family Noctilionidae; genus Noctilio; species Noctilio leporinus. The sequence continues at coordinate 20,306 of PVIW01009689.1, read as the reverse complement.
AAGGCACAGAGTGAATGGCTTGAAAAACATTGGCTCAGAGATCACCATACTTTAAAATATTTCTTGAGCATCAACTATATACCGTGGACCAGCTGACAGACTCAAAGGTCCTTGTTGATGGGTGCTGGTGCCAGGCAGTGGTGTGCTGACAAACAACTCCTAAGTCTCAGTTTGAAGTCTCTTCAAACAACGGACATAGGTAGCTCATCAGTTGGCCATCACAGGTTGTCTGAGAGCTCCCCATTATCCTTACTTCAGCACCCAAATATTCCACTATCTGAGACGTTGCCAGCCACGGTGGCTAGCTTGGAGCTTAGAAGTCCCATACTGGCTCTTACCATCTCCATCTAGAGCTTCCATGGATCACTCTTGCTCTTATGTCATTGGCCACATCTGACTCTGAGGACACAAGGCAGTGTAGTCCTGCAACATGCCCAGAGGAAAAACCAGACATGCCTGTGACAGGTGCAGATAACTGCCAAAGCATGGGTTTCTGTGGGCTCCAGAATCACAGAATGTTAAAGATGGAAGAATCTAAAAGATTGCCCTATAAATATCTCAATTTACAGCTGATCAAGGCTCCAAAAAGAAATAATTACCAAAACTTACTGGATTCAATCATGCTGTCCCTTGATGTTAGGATAGAGAACAGATCCTTCACGTGGCCCTCCTCCTCCAAGAGCCCATAAGACCAGGGCCCCATGGAAGCCTTCCCAAATCCCCAGACTTTTCCTCCACAGCTCTTAGCAGAGCTCTTGTTTTTGAATTTGGTTATGGTGGGAATGTCCTCCTGCTCCACCAGCAAGTATACAACCTGCCTAAGGGCAGGGATGAGGTCATGTCTGTTTGTTCACCTTTGTGTAACAAATTTATTTATTCTGCTTCTGTATCTCAAACATGCATGCATGTATGTCAGTCCCATGGATTAAGTACATGCCTCACTTGTGTTTTACAGAAACTACACACAGCAGAGTCAGATAGAAATGATAGGGTTGTAAGCAGAGCCAACAGCTTCCTCACTGTACATCCCCAGCACTTAACCTGTGTCTGGAACCAGGTAGGAGCTCATTAATCGTGCGCTTGCTGCTATGGAAATCCAAGAAAATAAAAGCCACAGTCAGGCTTTCACTGAAAGTATACTGAGGAAGATAAGGTCTCCTCCTTGTGTACAGATCATGGGGCAGTAGCCATGGATTGGGCAGACATGTCCTCTGTGTTCAGTCAATGAAACTGAACAGCTGGTGCAGATATGTCCCAGGCCAGCCAGGTATGCCCTCCATGCTAGTTCTTTGGGCTAAAATGGATTGCAAGTGAATTAGCTAGTATATTACTGGTGGTTAGTTGATTTGAATAACCATTAACACTTTGGGTTGCCATTCATTTTTTATCATCCCTTATTACCTTGCTGTGAATTACTAATCATAGGCCCAGCGCTTAAGGTACAGGAATGGGAAAGGCCACTGTGGCTCTGGGAGGAGGGAAGCAGAGGGCCAGTGAGCAGGTGGGAGCTTAGGTGAGCGAGATCTGACTGCAATCAGGATGGTGAGGGGCATGGCCCTCCCTGTACCCCCTGCACACACTCAGTGCCTGTTTTGCAGCAACAGCATTTAAACCATAGTCTTATGGTGAGAACAATTAATTTCTCTGCTCAGTCTCTTTTCTGGACCCTTTGCTGATCAGCCCCCATGAAAAGAGCTTTCCATCCTTCCTAACCAGACCTGCCTCCCAGACGTGCTTCTCTTATGCTTCATGTACATGGAATGGAGCGCATAGATAAGCTCATGCACACTAGGGCATTACAGTGGATATCTTGCTGGTTTGTCACGCTGCCAGCTCTAGGATATTGTATTTCATTTAGAAACTCTTATTGATTTCAAACTCCTGTGTAACTAATGGTGGGAGTTCAGGCATCACTTGCAGATTACCGAGGGGATTTATGCCGAGGCACAGCCAGCCATGGTTGCAGGAGTGGTTTACACTCCTATCTGAACCCACAGCGCAGCGAGTCCCAGGCCATGCCTGGGCTGACCTTTCCGCCTCCTGACCCCGACAAGTTAGTGAGAGCTTCTTTTCAATCTGCAGTCTCATCCTGGTCTTTGTGGGGAACAAAATGAACCACTGGCTCTAATTGGACTTGGATATGTCAATTGTCAATTTCCCAGTGACTTCAGCTCATTCTTGTACCATATCAAAGCTTTTCTGGTTTCTTGCTTCCAGGTTTGTATCTTAGCTCCACCATGATCAAGCAGCCTTGTCAGATCATATATCCAGCATCCCCAAGTCTGGGCTGACCTATGATTTAAGATGCCCCCAGTGCTGATGTCCTCACTCTCAAACATGGGCCTTTCCACTTGGACAAATCGTCCAAATGGGATTTTTTTCTATGTGGATCTTCTCTTAACATTCTTCCTGAGTTGGTGTCTTGGACTGACACCTTTATCTTTAGATTCCAATTCCTGTGTGCAAGCCTAAGACAATCAATTGCTGGGCATTTCTACCCCTGACTCAGCCTCACACAACCTCATAGATCTTTCTGGCTTCTGACCCCAGCATAACCCAAACCCTGGCTTTCCCAGAGCACTGTTTGAGGAGTAGTGGCACTGGGGGAGTTTTAGCATTGTTAGGGAAGGCTTGAGGAGGTGTAAATTTTATTCAGAGGTTGTTTTTTGTTTTGTTTTAAGAGAAAGGTCAGGGGCAGATTGGTGCTGTTTATTTGTTTGTTATTTCCTGTTATTGGCACTTTCCTTAAGGTATAAATAAATACAGTATAATGCACAGATTCTACATATGTTCAAAGAATTACATATTTTTTCCATTCTGCCGATGTTTTGTCTATTTTTTAAAAAGATTTTATTCATTATTTTCAGAGAGAAGGGCGGGTAAGGAGGAAGAAAAGGAAAGAAGCATCAATGTATGGTTGCCATTCACCTGCCTCCAGCTAAGGACCTGGCTGGAGACCTGGCTTGCAACCTGGTTATGTGCCCTGACTGGGGAATCAAACTGGCATCCTTTGGGTTCAAAGGCTGGTGCCAATCCACTGACCACCAGCCAGGGTCTTTTGTCTATTTTTATAATATGTTGATCATAATTATTTTGAAAGCCTCAGCTGCTAACTCCAATATTTAGATTTTTAGAAGTTGGCTTCTTTGACTGTTCTATTTCTTAAGTTTCCTTTCCCTGCTTCTTTGCATGACTAGTAATTTTTTAAAAAATCGTATGACAGATTTGTTGATGAAACATTTTAGAAACTCAGGATTTAGTTGGGTTAGTTTTGAAGAGAAAAGACATTTAAAATTTAAAAATAGAAGTCTTAATGAGCTGATCCTAATTCTAAACTTCAAGAAATATTAGAAAATTTGAGCTAGACAAAGATTCAGCCTGAGCGAGGGAATCTATTAGATATCCTCCCCCAAGTTTAATTTTCAATGTATTGTATTTTGGTTCTTCATTGTCTATTGCATGGACACTGCCAAACCCATGACAGTAGCGATTCCGAAGCTCAGGACGACTGACTCCTCCGTCCATAGCACTCCCACTTAGTCCATGTTGGGGTTCAGCAAGTTTGGAGGGAAGGAAATGAGGAAACTGGCCCTTAAAAGTCAGGGTTGGGGAGTTTCCTAGACAGCATCTGGTGAAGCTGAGTGGGCCCAGCTAATCTGGGTGACTCACGTTAGAATGAAGGAATGAGGAGCCTTTTAGGAGTTACAGAGAGAATCAGTTCACTTTTATTGTATCTAAGGCACCCCTACACTTAGAGGCTTAAAATAACAGCCTTTTATTTTTTTAGCTCACGATTTCGCAAACAACCTATGTGGGCTAGGCTAGGCTGAATAGCTGTTTTTGTCTCAGCGGGGCTCATTCAGGCATCTACAGTCATTTTCCGGTGGGGTGGGGGTAGGGAGGAGGCTGGCTTATACCAGCTTGTACAAGCCAGCCTCCGAGGGAATGGCTCGCCTCTGCCCCCTATGGTCCGTCCAGGAGGCTGGACTGAGCTTCTTTGTACAGAGGCTGGAGAAGTTTCCCAGGAGAGAACATAATTGCCCAGGGTCTCCTGAGACCAAAGCTTAGACCTGGCATATTTTCATTTCCACTGCGTTGTGTCCTCTAAAAAAAGGCGCAAAAAAAGCTCACTCAAGGGGAAAGAATATAGACTTCAACTATTTATGGAAGAAACTGCAAAGTTACATAGAAAAAGCTTCAAGTACTAGGAGGAATGAACAACTGTGGTCAATTTTTTGGCAATTGAATACATGGAACAGAGGGATATATTCTGAAACATTTTGGGTTAGGGAAAGTTGAAGACTTTGAGTAGCTTTTACTTCCACAATAATTACAACCATATCCCTCCCTTAAAGCTTCTGGAAGAGGTAGCACAGTGCCATAGAAAACACAGGATCTTTGGAGTCTGACAGATCCAAGTTACTGGCTGTGTCCTGATGCTCTCTGAAATTCAGCTCATGTGAAATTTGGATGATCACTCACCACCTCAAATGATTATCTTGAAAATTTGTCAGCCAGTAAGACTGCCTGTTTGACATATGGTAATGGCTGAATCATGCTAACCTGACCATCATTCATCCTGAGTCCACTTTTTGCCTCTGCTGTGGACACTGCTCTGACTCCCCCAGTCCCCAGGGATAGCACTGGAGAGCCAGAGGAGCCTAAGACACTTCCATCCAAGATTTTTATTTAGAAGTTAGAAAACTGTTAAAAGATCTTCTCCAGTGTCTCAAGGCTTATTCAGGACTGTAAGTATTGACTTCCTTTATTTGTCACGTGTCAAGTTCAATATTGTAGTTAATGTAACCTTGTTTTCTTCTGTAGCCTGTTACTGTCTTAACCCTAGTGGCCCTACCCTGTTTCCAGGAATGTGCTCTGCCACTGACGCAGTGGCTGACGCAGGGCAGGCGTTTGGTGAAACGCATTTATGTGGCTCGGTGTATAATGAGAAAGACAAAAATGTCTTTTAAGGTATCTTGAATGGTCAGCAGAGTGGAAGTTATCCACAGGCCTGGTGGAAATGAGCTGAAACTAAGATAATTCAGATATTGGAAAGTCTTATTTATCTATCATGTTCTTCTAACCTGACTTTGAAATTGTAAATCAGAAATAAATAAATACAGATTTATAAATATCAATAATCATGTTTCTTTATTTAAATTTATAAATACCTACTATGGCCCTAGAGTGTACATCTCATGATTTCTCCTCCTCATTCACTCTCCACATTTTTCAGTATGTCCAGGAGACTGGCCTCTAGGGATTGCTCTCTTGCTGGGGTAACCAAGCCTCCTGGTTTGACCAAGACAGTCCCAATTTTAACACTGACTGTCCTGCATTCCAGGACACTTCCCAGTTCCTGGCACACTGGGATGGCTGGTCACATTATCACTTGCTCTCTGGCTTCTCACTCGGTTTAGCCTCTGGGAAGCACCAGCAGGAGATCAGAGGGTGGGGGCAGATTGAGATTGGGATACTAGTTTCTGGGCTCCTTCCCGCTGAGTCTTTGCCAGAGACTTTCCTTCCCTTGACCAAAGCCACAGTTTTTTACTTGACAGCCTTCCCCTGACAACTCTGCTCCTTGAGACCAGGAGGTAAATGCCTCCTTGAAGTCACTAGACCTAGGATACTCTACTTTTTCATAGCCCACACCCAGATCTTTGTAAATGTCTCTTTATAAAATTCCCCTAAAATCTGTGAAGAATGCCAATCATTTCCTAGTGAGGCCTGCCGAACTCTGGCCTTCGCTCCTGAGAACTGTACTTGGTACTGTGACCCACACAAGAAAAGTGTAACTCATGATCCCTGCTTACAATCAAGTAGGAGAGACTATTTATAATCAAATCACTAAAAAGCAATAAAACAACACCTGAGCCTCAATTTTTTCAGCTATGAAATGAAGGGAATTAACTTAAACCATGTTTTCAGGAATTTCACAAAGCAAGAAGACCTGTTCTACCAATTTTTAAACCTCATGAACCATCTTTACTACTAACTGATACTTTATTTAAAACAAGGTTTGTGTGGTTCCACCACATTGAGACTTCTGACATGTTAATAAGGTGGTAGATTAAATAGAATGTTCGAGGAGAGCCTGGAAAAAGGATGAGCAGGGCTGGCTTGACCTTGTCATGGAAGGCATCCTTGTCATGGAAGCTAGGCACAACATGCTGAGCTTCAAAGATGCACAGTTCGGGGCACAGGAAAGCCAGATAAGTCAAGACTGTAAGTTAAAACAAGACCTGCAAGGAAACCTAGTGGGTGATGAATTGGTGATGGAGAGACTAAAGGGATTGGATCAGGATGGAATCCAGGTGAACCAAAAGCCTATAATTCCAGAACAATATGATAGGCATAGATTTTCTGTTGTTCTGGATCAGGAAGGAAAAGCAAGTAATTCTAAGAGTCTTGGATGTGAACATAACCTCCTCTTTCTTAGATGGATTCCTGTGACCTTTGTGTATAGAATGTTCATATAAGATTAGTGCCCAAGACCCCACCCCACATATTCTCTGCAAGCAGAGAAGATAATGGGGAAAACTGACCAGTCTCTCAGATAGATGCATTGTTTTGTATCAGACCCAGCTTGAGAAGCATCACTCAGAAGGGAACCTCAACATTGGGTGTATGTTTCAGATCAGTGGCTTTTGAAGGGCCCAGATCCACCATTTGGACAGACCCTTCACACCTCTGTGTATTTCCCAAAAGGGGGTTCCCAAAGCATGGAGCTTCCCCTAATGGCGGTATTTGGTGGCTGTTGACACACTTGCACCATTAATGTGGCTCTTGGCTGTAAATACAAATCAGCCCAGGGAAACACATGATTAAGTATCAGGCAACATGCAGAGGGTTTTAGAAGGGCTGCCAGTGAGGGGTTAACCACAGTACTCCTACCATACCAAATGCATTCACAGTGGTGTGAGACCCCAGCATGCTTCACTCCCAGACTGCAGTGAAGGCCAGAGCTGTGGAGTTATCCCCAGGTGACACTATTGGAATGTCATTTAAAGTTCACTTTCATTATTTTAATTGTCATGTTAAAAATTTCCCATTCAGGACTGATTATGTTCTAAGAGAAATCAGAACTTGAACTCCAATCAATCATAATTGAACGTGTTGTTGCAAGCGGCATGGAGCACCGTGCCTCGGATGTGATTAAGACAAGTGTTAGCTATTCGTGAAAAGCTTCAGGGAGATTTAGGAGCAAGCAGGATTAATTCCGAATCATTTACATGGCCAAAGCTACCAGACAGGAATAGAAATGTTTTGGAGGTGCCCACGCATCCCAAGAAAGGTGGGGCTGCTGTTTCAAGGTCAGATATGAAGCAGCAGGGATGTGATGAAGTTTACAAGCTGTTCTGCCTTGCACTGAGTCTTGAGTTCCATCGGTAGGTAGGGGACTTGGTTCTGGATCTTCCTATTCCTGGCTATGTAAGTTTAGGGTTGGTGCTTTATTTCTTGGAACCTGAGTTTCTCCTTTAAAATTACTGCTCTAGAAACTGAAGAATAATTCATGGCTTAAACAATGTAATATAACAGCACCCTGTAAATCCTAACATACTCCTACATACTAATATAACAGGACCCTTAGGGGCATGGTTCTCAGTTTTAATGGGCCATGTTTTGCCCATGGCCCAAAGGAAAACCCTTAATAACAGAGTTTGGTGAAAAGGAAAGGTATTTTGTTTATTTGAAGGTTATACAGATTTATATTAAAGGTGCAATTATGCCATTAAATTCCACTCCCTTTAAAAGCACCCAAAATATACAGTCCTGCCAGATCAGGCCAGTTTTTAAAATAGACAAGCAAAAGGTACTGTCTTTCAGAAACACACAATTCACAGCTTAGCATTTTCCAGTCATAAATTCAAAGTTCCTGGCGGCTGCTCTACTCAATTGAAGTTCGATCTTGGGCACACTCCTTAACTCTTACACTGAATGTAATTCTCTATCCCTATGCAAGCTGCAGGTCTCCCTTCCCCCTCCTGGCCACCCCCTATCCTAAACCAGGTGAGCCCTTTCCTGTTCCTCAAGCTGCATGTCTCTCTGCGTGTCCATCCAGGAGAGGTAGAGAGCCAGAGCCTGAGCCTGAGTAAGAGTGAGCCCCTTAATGGCTGCAGCTTAATTTTTAACTCCCCTTTGATATATTGTGTACAGTAAACAGTTCTGACCACTGCACTGTAAGCCTTTCATCACTATACTATGAGTAAATCCCATCCTATTTTCTTGGCACACGAAGGACAAGGCTAGTCCACTAAGCCTCACCTTGTCAGGCCAGAGGAAATTCTTGGTCTGTGCATGGCTGGACCTTCCTCTGGGTCAGCCAGGGAGACCTTCTTGGGGTTAATTTTATCCCCAGCCTCCAGAAAACTGAATCCCAAAGGTTACCAATTTAGCAACTCTGAGCAGACTGATGTCACCTGTTACTACACAACCTGTTTGTTCTAATGTTTATAGAGCCTCCCTTTTTCCAATGTGTATACGTATAAGAATGCCCTTGCTGTAAGCTGCGTGCGCACCACTGCTGTGTGAGAGCAGGGAAACCATGCATGGCAATGCTGATACTCTCCAGTGCCTTGCCTCATGGAAACAAGAGAGTGGGTATAGAGATGCCCAGACTCTCTGCCATTGTTAAACTAAGTGCAGCTGTGGCAAGGGTGGGCCGACCAAGCATGGTTACACTGACACTCTTAGCTGCCCGGCTGTGTGGTTGTTAGCCTGCTGATTGCAATAAGGCATGCAAACCCTCCTGAAAGCTCCACATAAGTCCTTTTTTGCCACCAGACCAGAGGCCTCCCTACCATCATTACTTGCTGGTCCTGCACCTGAGGCCATGGGACCTGATAACTGGTGTCACTAATAGGATAGTGAAGTGCTAGGACCTGACACACCCCACGCCCCACTTTTAAACCTCAGAGTGGGGATTTTGGCTTTCTCCCGCTCTGGAACACTAACTTTTATTATTCATTCAACTTCACACATGGGATGGGTCTCAGGATCAGTGGTGGCTGGACTGGGTACTATCAGGGTGGAAAGAGGATGACATGAGTGTGGCCAGTAGATGAGCCAGCCCAAGATACTGGTGTCATTGAGAGGGGTTCTCAGGTACCAGGGTCAGAGTTCCAGCAGATGGGGGACCCCATTCTTCCTGTTGCTGTCTTTTCTTCCCTAGTTCTCCTCAGAATCCGGTGTGCACACAGCCACCAGGTTTAAGGGGACACCCTTGCTGGACCCAGGAACCTCCATTCCTTTCATCACACAGAACCATGAATAAGATACCTTGTTACAAGAACTGGCACAAAACTCAGTCCCTTAAAGGGATAGGTTATATTTGCCTCTTCTGGAGTTAGGTAGATTTATTTGCCAAGTTTCGTAATCTCTGAGGCTCAATACCCGCATCTGGAAAATGGGGACTATGGTACATCTACCTCACAGGGCCATGAAAATGATGTACAGGAAACTGACAGGTTTCTTCTACCTTTCTAGGTTCTTTGGCTGGTCAATGATCAACTTAACATAAGACAGATTAACAGGAGAAAAACAAATTTAATTTTGTATGTATAGGGACCTGGAAGATATGAGGCTGTCAGGCAGGCCATTGAGGCTTACAGACCATCCTGAGCTTAGGAGAAGAGGGTGGGGACTCTGGCTTCAGAGAGAAGAAAGACAATTCACAGGGAGTTAGGAAGAGCAAATATTTGGTAAATAAGTGCTTGCCAAGCCTTGCAGAGAGAGGCCTTTCAAATATAAAAAGCAGTTATCTTTGGTAATTGCTCTCTTCCAGGCACTGATTCTCTATTCACCTCCAGAGTCCAATGTCTTACAAATAATCCACCTAAAAGAATTGTGTCAAAGATGCACATTTTGAAGTGGCAAATTTTGCTCCTCAGCATGCTCAAAAGTGGTAGTTATTGCTGCTATTCCAACTCATGGTGGCACCAACACAACTTTGGGATTTGTGCAAGGATTTTATAAAGGAAAGCCAGAGGCTAGGGGCCCATGCTTGGTTTCCGCTTCCAGAAGGTTTTTGACCAAGATGTGGCCACAGGCCGGCAGTCCCCTGGGTCTGAGCTTCTAAATGAGCAGGAGGACTAGGACCACCCACTATGGTCCTAACTTCTCTCTGCACTCTCTATCTGTGACTCCCCTCCTGGGGATTGCAGGACAGTGACACAGGGCAGGAAGTGACTGCCAGTGACTCTGCCTGGGAAGTGCCAACAGTCTGGTTTCAGAACCTCCCAGAGAAGGAAGGATCCCAAATCATTTCTCCCTCCAACCCCAAAGACAAACCAATTTTCTTGGAAAGGGAAGTCCAGGACGCTGAAAGGAACCTAATAAAGGTCTCTGAAAACAATGTTTCTCCATTTGAAAAATAAACCATGTCTTTAAATGCATTAACTCTGTGGGGAAATAAATGCAATAAACCAAATTCAATCCCTGTCAGCATTTGTTTTCTTATCTATGTAAAATCAATATACTTGTTGCAATTATGTCTTTCAATAAATCCTCCCAAAGTCTTATTTTCTCATAAGATTTCCTGCCACACTCAGATTCATTGCATTCATTTTCCATCTAGAGAAATTGTTTCTTGCATTTTCGAGCTATCCAGTTTCCTTGAAAGATGCTATACCCCACCCTCCTTCCCCGTCAGCTGCTGCCTCTCCTCCGCCAGGGCCATTGAGGCGACAATTACTTTAATTGGATTGTGGTGCTGGGCCTGTGGTGCTGGGCGGGGGTTCCAGTGCAGGGGAACAGCCCTCTGGTTCAGAAGTGAGTTTCCCGCCCAGAGCTGGCCTCTGTCTGCCACTTCCCTTACCTGGCCCTGGCTGGGCAGCCGGGCAGCCGCAGTCATTTCCATTTCCTCTCTTGGAGGTGACTTTTATGAGGGAACGAATGGCACAGCTGTCACAGACTCTTCAAAGGAGCGTTTATTTTATTTTTAATGGATGCGCAGCTACTCTTGGGCCCCCTGTCCCTGCCCAGCTTACAGGAGATGGATCACAGTGTGCTCGAGCCAACAGAAGGTTGGAGAATGCCCAGGCACCTGATTGCCCATCTGCCCGCTGCCTGCCTGCTGTTCTGGGAATCCAATGACATCTAGGGGAGGCCACCGATTTCGGAAAAGGGAATGACTTGCCCCAGGTCGTCAACTCTGAACTCGATTTTGTTATCAGAAGCCCAATAATTAAGTTCGCCTGCCTGTGCATTCTGGCCAAGACAATACACAAGCAGGGTTCGCAGTAAAGAAAGGAATTAGTGATTAGAATTGGCCAGTCCAGGAACATGTGAGTTCTTGCTCTGAAAGCCACAGCTGCCCAGGGGCGTAGAGATGGTGGATCATATAGGGCAGAATCACAAAACACCATGTGTTACAGGTTTGAGGTTTGTTAGAAGCAAATTGATCAGAGTGAGATAAGGGTAATAAATCATTTCTTCAGGTCTTATGGACAACTACAAGGTCAGCTCCACTTTTAAGGAGAGGTAGTGAAGAGAGCCATTCCAATTTAGGACTCACTCAGGAGCTAAAACCTAACTGTGACTAAGATGTTACCTCTAACCCCTGAAACTAATGCAAACTAATACTGAATGTGAATAGTAATTTTTTAAATTAAAAATTAAGAGGTTATTTGTAGTTTTCCAGGGTCTTAAACCTTATGAGCAACAGTCAGAACTAGGCTATGGTCTTCTGCTGCCTCCGGGTCAAACATCATCAAAGTGACAGACTCAAGTCAGGGCAGTGTGCTGAGAAGGGAAGAAAAATGATTGTTTTAAACCCACAGTTCAAATCAGAATGACAAGGACCCTTGGTTTTAGTTTTGTGACTCAACACAGGGCAGCACATGTTTTGGGACACTGGTGACCCCAAAGCCACATGGCTGTCCTTCTGCTCCTGGCTCTCCCAGCTGGTTTCAGTGCACACCTGTAAGGTTGCTCCTTATCAGGGTTCCATGCTGCTTCTCAGAGCTGTTCTTAGGCTCTCCATGGATGGATGCCTCCTCTTCTCCTCCTCAATGTCCCCATCCATCCCCTCCCCAGGCCCTGCCCCCTCCAACACCTGCCCTCCCTGCTCACAGAGCCCTGCTGCAAATTGGTTGCTTGTTTCAATAATGCTGCTGAGGGTGGTGAAGACAGACACTAAGTGCTTGAAAAGGTGATCTCTCACAGAATGCTTGTTGTGACAGGACAGGAAAAGGCCATCAGCCTCCCAGGAGTCCTGGCAGCAGGTCACAGCTTGACGAGCTGAGCAGATATGAGTTGAATAAGCTGCCAGACTGAAGAGACGGTAGACTTTAACTTATTTATTAAGCTAAATTATTTACATTAAGGAGCCACTGCCATTTATCTGAGCCATTTATCCCTAACTCCAAGCACTGTTTTGAACAGGAGAGGTTGATCCTGGGGGACCAAAAAAATAACCCCAAAAACAAAAAATAGAGAAAAATTGCTCAACTCTCCCTTGTAGACCTGTGTACCCCAGAGGGGAAGGAAGAGACTTGCAGAGAGAGGGACTCCAGACAGTATGACAGAGCCCCTCACCATGATGGAGATGGTGCCCAGGACTGTGGCAGCCACATCCCCAACCCCTCTGAGGGTTAGTGTGATCTGTGTGTCTCTGAGCTATGAAGCCACCAAGTTAAAGGGGACCTGAGACCTGGCCAGAGGCTGTATAGGAATCAAGCCACATCCTGCAGAGATGGAGGAGATCAGTTCAATATTTAGAAAGCCCTGGTAGGGTCCCCCTCCCCAGATAGGAATTTGGTAATGACAGGTGTACTTGGAAACCAAAGCAGAGCAGTTAGTCTTCCCTAGTGTGTGTGTGTCGGGGTCCAGGGGGGTCCAGAACTTTCTGAATATGATCAAGAAGGCAGATGTCCCTCCTAAACTCATTTTGGGCCTCTTGGTATAACTTCAGGGAAAGTTTGGCCACTTTACATGAAGAGCACACCCTTAGCTCCATTTGTAACATGGAAATGGTCACAACTATTGCTTCAGTATCCTTAGAAGGCTTAATGTCCTACTAAAAGAAAGAAGAGATATTTTCCCAGGGGTGAGGCCTTTGTGTTTTCCATATTCTCTGGGTACATCCAGGTGACCTAAACATAGCAGGGAAGCCCCAGTTTTGTTTTGCTTTTTACTCTGTGGAGTAACAAGAGTGAGCTTTGACCTCCATTTCCACATTCATATAATGGGACAACAACACTATTCACTCACTGGGTTGCTTTAAGTAATAATGTGCATGAACATGTTCTCCGCTACAGTGGGAGAAAGCCAAAATCCCCCACTCTTTGCAATTGGAAGTGGGGGGAGAGGTTAGGCTCAGTGGACTAGCCTTTGTCCGTTGCTCACCAAGGAAATAGGAGGGGCTTTACCCAGAGGATAGTGATGAAAAGGCTTATAGCGCTGTGCAAAATTCTGCCAGAGGACAGAACTGTTCATTGTACCCATTATGTCAAAGGCTGCAATCAGGGATTTAAAAATGAGGCAACAGCCATTAAGCTTCCCCCCTTTCTCTCTTTTGCTCCCTGCCCTAAATGGACCCCACAGATTAGACAGACATGCAGCCTGAGGAGCAGGAAAGGACTCATCTGGTTTCGGGGGAGGGGGCAGGCGGGGGAAGGGAGACATGCAGCTTGAGCAATGGTAAAGAAATACATGCAGTGCAAGAGTTACAGAGTGTGTACCACATCCTCCCTAATCTAGTACAGTAGCTGCTAGGAACTTTGAATCGTGACTGGGAAATGCTAAGCTTTTCCAGTGAACTTTTTTTTAAATGAACTTTTATGTTTCTGAAAGACGCTACTCTTGTTTGTCTGTTCTAAAGCTGGCCTAATCTGGCAGGACTGTATATTTTGGGTGTTTTTAAAGGGAGCAGGATTTAATGGCAGAATTGCACCTTTAATCTAAATCTGTATAACCTTTAAATAAACAAAAATACCTTTCCTTTTCACCAAACTTTGTTATGAAGGGTTTTTCCTGGTCGCGGGCAAAGCAGGCCCATTAAAACAGAAGAACCCCCAAGGGTTCTATTACATTCTCATATGATCAGGAGTTGATAAAGGCAAGAGTTATTTTGTTCAGGTTTCCCTACCATCTAGAGGAAAGAAAACAAAAATACTTTTAAACTCCAGAAACACAGGCAGCCTTTCAATTTTTTTATACTTCTCCTAAGAACCTATCTGGTATGGCACCTGCTGTCTGCTTGGGGCTCAGTCAAAACTGTACTTTCAGCAGCACAAAAATGATGTGCTGTCCAGAGACACAAGCTTTGGTAGAACAGGCTCTGAATGTGGGGTCAGAAGCCGTGGGTTCAAATTCTGCTTCTACCACTTACTGACTGGTAACCCTGGGCTAGCACACTACTCAGCCATCCTCCTTAGAACTCTGAGAGACAACTGGTATTTACTGATGAGGAAGTTCAGGCTCAGGAAGTATTTAACTGCAAAGTACGAAACGTGGTGAAAATTATAACACCAACTCCAGAAAGGTGTGCTTTAAGGCAATTTTCAGGCTGCGTAAGTAGATTTTCACTAAGATCTTTCACTTCTTCTGAGAAGTGGAGGGGCCAGGCAGGGCAGGCTTTTGGGCAGAAATCTACATGTAGTGAGCTGGCCCACAGGGTGACTGGGTCTATGGTGCAGACCATCCAGTAGAATCTGAGAAGGGAGTGGATGGCCCACTTTCAGTTGAAAATTAGTTTAATATAAAGACTTGATAAATAACAATTCAACTAAGTAAATTTTAAAGATCTAATTGGCTTCATTTAAGATTCATGAATCAGCCAGTATCCCATCTAGCAACTAGAAGTGTGCTCCCTCAAGTTGCTGAGAAGGAAAGGTTTTTAAAGGCAGAGCAGGAGTGGGCAAACTTTCAGGTAAGGTCACCCTCCTAGGGGAAGGGGGTTTCATGTGATTACTCTCCAGTGCTGCCCAGGAAATTCCAGGTTGGCTGACCAAAGGCCACTCTTTAGGGGAAGCTTGAAACTATAATTAGGTAAAGTATTAAGTCTTGGTTTATTCCTGTGGAATCTTAACACAAGTGACTCCATTTTGGGCCTATTTTCTCCTTTTTAACAGACTATTCACAAAGGTGCAGACAAGGTTTAGGGTTTACCTCTCCAGGCAAAAAGTGACTGGGAAAACCCATGGAACTCTAAAGATACATTCGGGCTGAAGGAGTGAGGGGAGGAGGCAGTTCCTGGGCTTAGAGAATGCTGTGTGTCTGACAAGACCCAAGACCTTTGGGCAAGGAATAAGCCACCCACTGCCAACCCCAAGGGAGGGAGAGAGCTGGGGGTAAAAACACATCTTCCTCCTCCTTCTCACCTACTGTAGCTGAATTCATCCTGAAGGGTGAAATAAGGGACCAGGAAAGGAAGGCATGTCTGATCACAGAGCATGGAAGAGGAGTAGAGGGGAAGAGAGTGAATCTGAAGGTCCAGGCAGCAGGTGCTCTGCCCACTGGCTATGTTAACTCCATGCTCACATATGAAAACTTGAACAGGCTTATTTAAATATTTGTAAAGCAGGGCAACTGACCAAAAGTTTCTAGCATCCCACATGTTCCTATGAATGGATCCTATGGACATGTGGGATCCCTTCTCTGCCTATTTCTTCTAAAACTCAGATTTTAGAAACCAAGAGCACAAATGAGACCTCTAACCAGTAACATCCTGATGACCTCTTGTTTGGTGCTCAATCCATTCGAATTATCACCACTTCCAACAACCTGTCTCTGTACTTTTCTCCTGTGGGCTCCAGCTACATCAATACAATCTCAAGACAGTTGGTCAATTCAGTGGGTGAGAAACCTCAGCAGTGATCAGTCAATTTGTGGTAAACCAATTGATTCAATTTTCACTCTTCAATCATTTGCTCGGGACACAGTGTGCTGCTAGTTGTTACTACCTCAGGTCTGCTGTTTGTGGCTGCTCACTTTTAATAACCCTGGATGCTCACCTCCTTAGGTCAGCCTTCATCTAATTCTTACTGAGGCTGCAATATAATGAGAACCTTACCTGCACCAACTGGTCAGGGTTAGGATCAAGTTACTCACTTAATCCTAGATGCTTGCAGCAATGAGTCTCTGCCTTGCTCCTTAAATTCTCAAATTCTCTTGCTAAACAGCCAATCCTATATCTTTAAGATCAACCCTCAGGGATTAGTTTGTTCAGGGGACACAACTTTCTACTTCCCTCTTCGTATAGTGTTATCCCAATCTGTGAGGCAAGTCTTTTGCCTTGATCCTTACTTTTAATTTCATTCAATCATTCATTCATTCATTTAGTCAGTCAATTAGCTAGTATTTAGGAAGACCTCCTCTATGAGTCATTCAGTCCTTAATCATCTTGCTTGGTGATCTTAATTATCCCTCTAGGAAGGAAGTCATCAGTCCTGTTGCCCATGAGCAAAAATTTCTTGAATGCTGACTATATATTAGTCCTCCAGTCTTCCAGGCATTAAGGGGACCTGGAGCCCTTACAGCTACACTTTCCCTGCCAATTAGAATCCCAAATACTGCTTTCTGCCTGTCTCACAACTTCATCTATTGTCTCTTTCCCTCTTAGCAGACCCTTTGGATCAGCATGTCATTGCTGGGCCACATCCAGGTCTCAGGTCCCATTTCTGGAGCCAGCCATTGTACCTCCTCACACAGGGGTCCTAACCCTTGTCAGGCAGCCCCAGAGCAGTTTCCTCTTCATAGTCACAGACCTTCAGAATAGTTCTATGAAGCCCTCTATGATCCCTCTAGATAGAAACAAAACTTCCTTTTATTTTGCATTACTAATCTTCAGATATTTACAGTTTTCATTTTTTATATAACTTTCTCTTTCGCAAGCTCTGTAAGGGCAGGATCAGACTGTGTTCTCAGGGCTTATCACAGAATAGATAATGGTATTAGATTGAATGACCACCTACCTGGTGACTCTGTGAGGGAATGATGGAATGAATAACTATTAGTCAATGGGAAGATGCGGAGATGAGAAGGGTCTGATACCTGACCTTAAGAGTTTACAATGTTTAATATTCACAGTTTAGTTGGAGGGGAATGGACAGGAACATGCTCTACTGGACTACAAATCAAAAGAAGGAAGTGCCAGGTGAAGGCACAAACAAAGAACCATGGGAGTTCTGAGGAAGGAGCCATTCTGTATCTGAAAGGCCCAGGCAAGTGCTTGTGGGGAGATTCCTGGGAGAATGACAGATTCCACCCTTCCCTATCTTTGAGAAGTAAGAAGTATAAAGAAGCATGCCTTTAGGAGGTCCTAGTGGACTGCCTTGGTCATTGAATTTTCCTGGTCTTAGTCTGACTTCGCATGATGTTTCACTAACAGGAATATTCTAAGTGAGTCAATGTATTTCTCAGTCTGTAACATGTTGCTTTTATTGCACCTTCTGTGCTTTCCTCCCCAAGACAACTCATGCAAACAGGTATGACTTTTCACTAGTTGGTCAGAATGGATTATTTGCTTATATATCAAAGAACCCCAGGAAAGAGAAAATAAAAGAAATGAATCAATAAAGTTGGAATTTCAGACCCTGTGGTACCTGACTGATCTTGGACATTAATATTTTAGAATATCAGCCACTCAGATAAAACTAGGTAAAGATTATGTATAATCATGCCTTTACGGAGAGGGCTTTATTTAATATTACTAACCATACAGACTTGATTCATGTTTGCTTTCAAATACTCTTTTTTTTTTTTTAAGATTTTATTTATTATTTTTAGAGAGAGGGAAGGGAAGGAGGCAGAGAGGAAAAGAAACATCAATGTATTATTGCCTTTCACTTGCCTCCAGCTTACGGACCTGGCTTGCTACCTGATTATGTGCCCTGGCTGGGGATTGACCCAGTGACCTTTGGGTTTACAGTTTGGTGCCTATCTGCTGAGCCGCAAGCCAGGGCTTCAGATATTCTTGTAATCAATTGTCCAGACATCTTCCCTATTCATGGGCACAAGATCACCCTTCTCTCCTTGCTCACAAAGCAGATGAGAGTTGGTGAGGCTCATCAGCACACTAAGAGGATTGTTATAGTTATATACTGGGGAGAGGCATCCACTTGATCTTGGAGGCTGGGCACCTGGGCTTGCTGTGCATGAAGAATGAATCAGAGATGACATTGTTAGAGAACAGCCACTTCCATGCACCTAAAACAATCTGGACCTAAAAATAACAGCTGGTTAAGCTGCTTGCTGTTCACATCACCCACAGAACATCTTGGAAATTCTTAGTTTAAACTCTTAAACTTGTTCTACTTACACATAAGAGAAAATGCTACCCTTTCCCCACCAGCTCATTATCTGGAGAATAGGATGTTCCCACAGAAAACTCAGGGACTTGAAACCATGGCTCTTTCTGAAGGGAGAGGAAAGGGTCCTAAGATTTTTTTTCACATACTCCAATCTCTTCCACAGAGATTTCTCTGACCAGGGTAGTTCCATTGAGAGTTATCCTCATGAAGTTCATTTTCTGCAGAATCCCATTGACAACCACAAACAGCTTTGGGACTTAGCACATAATGGTGTACTTTCATTTAATTTTTATAATAAAATTTAACTATTTTTATGTGTTAGTCTTGTCTCTAGTTTTATCCTAAGCTCTGAGGGTAATATATAACCCTTTATACACTGCATATGTAACAGCATCTTGCTTTGAAATATCCAAAGAAAGATAAAAATAGAAGCTGGTAGCATTCATTGTTTGCAGGAACCTCTCTGTATTTTCATCACACTTGATTTTTACTTTTGCCTTTTATCACTGTTTCACAATACCTAAAAGTAGTGGCTGGAATCCACTGGATGCCCAACAAATGCTGATGAAATCACTAGATATGTAACCACACAGAGACTTTATCACTTTTTGAGCATCAGAATTCTGCAGGTGCTACCCCAGGGCTGATAAAGGGAACTTGATATGAGTACATTGACGTTTAGATGTACATGGACATCTGGGTGGTGTCAGAGTCCTTCTGGGGCATTTCTGAAGGAAAATGGTTTGCCAGAGGCATCTGACACAAGAAGCCAAATAGGGACTGTGAGTGGGGTCCCTGGGAAAAGGATAGAGCACCTTCTGCTTCCAGAGGGACTCAGCAGCTTCAGGGGTTTCATCTGAAAGAACACTCAGTAAAAAGAGGAAGCACATACTGTGGCCCCCAAAAGATGGTATTGGATACATGATGTCCTACTCCCAGGAAACATGATACTTCCTCTCTCAGAGGCCCATAGTTACCAACGATACCAAAGTGGGGAAGAAGGCTACCCCAAGGAAACTAAACTCAGACCTACTTGGAGACCACCCTATCATGGTTGTCACCATAGAGAAGAACCAGACCAGTCTAGGGGCCATGAAGACCACCTCTTCCAATATATCTTGTCCCCTTCTATCAATCTCCAGCAACAGCCACAAAACAATGTAGAGAGGGAGGGAGGAGGAATGAAAGACCAAGTGATAACCTAGTCACACTGAAGATACCAAGCTAGGGAGTAGAGGAAAGATGATGAGATTGAAACTTAGCGTGGATTTTATTAAATTATAGAAAAATAATGCAGTATCTGTCATTGTAATTTGATAGAACATTTGATTTGTCAAACCAAGGTTGAAGGCATTCATTGGAATAAAAAAAGAAAACATATTTTAAAATGTTTGTAATCCACCGATTTAGACTATTCATGAAAATAGCTATATTACTCTTGAACCAAAAGCAGACTTCTTATAACTTTCACCCATTAATCCTGGTCTTTCCCTCTAAAACAATCTACCTCTCCTTTCACATAAGTGCCCTTCAGCAACTAGAAGATAGCAATTTGGTCTTCTTTAGGGTGAGCATATGCCATTTTATTAACTGTTTTTCTAGGCTGTGACTTTCAGACCTCTCACTGCACTGGGGCTCTCATCTGGCTATTCTCCAATTGGCCAGGATCTTTTTCACAATGTGGTGAGAGGAAGTGAATCTAGTACTACCAGATAGATCTGCCAGAACAGGGTAGAAAGCAAAAATGTTCTTCCCCTTGAACTGGAAGCCACACTTGAGTATAAATTCTTTTAGTCTGGCTAAGACTTGATAGTCAGTTTTTCTTTCTTTCTTTCTTTCTTTTTTTTTTTTCCTTTTTCTTTTAATTTTATTGTTGTTGTATTACATCCATCCCTTTTTTGCTCCCCTCTGTCCCCCTCCCCACCCACCCTTTCCCCCCAAAGTCAATCCCACCTGTTGTCCATGTCCATGGTTCCTTTATACTAGGTTCTTGTCTAAGCTGCTCCCCTTCTTTGCCTCTGCCTCCCCCCTCCCCCCAACCCCTTTCCTCCT
>PVIW01009688.1:0-50037 GCA_004026585.1 Noctilio leporinus | reverse complement strand
AGGGTCTTGGGTATTTAGGTGGATCGAGGTATGGTGGGGATTAAGAATATGTGAGAAGTATCTTTTGCAAAGGATATGTTGGGGATTAATAGTTCATATTGCTCTCAGTATAACTCAGGTGCTTGAGATTGGCAGCAATCCCTTTCCTGAGGCTGCCTCTTTTTCTTGGTCAGGACTTTACAGTCTACAGTCTATATTCTAGCCGGTCTTGGTGCATGACAGGGCCTCTGATTGTCACAGTAGGGCTGATTTTGAGTGTCCGCTCCCAGGTAGGCTGGGCCTTACGCAGCCAGACTGGGTTTTAGGGCTGTCGGTATTCTGGAGCCCACAGGGTGACCCCTCCCACTCCTGGTGGAGGTTCCAGCCTGCGATGAACACCCAGCCCCCCTGCGAGTCAGCCCGCAACCTCCACCGTCCAGTGATGACTGGCCCTGGGCCCACAGCTCCTGGAGGAGGCAGCCCCTCTCCGTCAACAGTGCCCGGGGTCCGCCAACTCTGCCGAGCTCGCCCCGGCGAGATCCAAACCTCCAAGCCAACCAGCTCTCTGAGGAGTCCTTTACGTGGCTTCTGTGATCTGCGGCCTTTGTCTCGGGCAATGGGTGAGTCAGTTCTCCAAGCTATTAGTTCCTGGCTTGCAGTTTGGAGATTCCACGGGAGCCTGGGAGCCAGTGTGGGTGCGCAGGGCTGGGCCTCCTCCCTCGCAGGGACTTCAAGCTGCTGTTTCCCTGGTGGCCCAGCAGCACCATTTTCAGCCCTCTTGCTGCCCCGGCCAGTGCACTTCCCCCCACCCCTGCTCCTGCTCCCCACAGGACTCTTCTCTTCCGCCTATAGCCCTGTGAGGAGAGAGTCTCTCACACAGTCCCTCCCCTGCAGGAGTTCAATTCCTCGTTCCCTACAGTGTTTGCCCTCGCTGCCCACACTTCACTGTTCAGATTTCTAGTTGCCAGGGAGCCTGGAGCCGGCTTCAGTTAAACGCGCATGTCTGGGTAGAGCCGCACTTGCTCAGAGCCAACCTCAGCCCACTGGCCCGTAAGTCCTGAGCCCCATCGCCTGTTCTCCTGCAGGTCTCTGCTGCCTCTGGGATGTGCTCCCCAGAGTCCAGATGCTGCCCAATCCAATTCTTAGGGTCCTGAAGACGTCTTGCACTCCCTATCCTGTCCTCTAGCTGCTCTGGTACTGGAGAATACCATCAGCACTGCTCTCTACTCTGTTGCCATCTCTAGGTTATCTTTGTAACCAATTGCAGGTGAAGAACTTCCTCAGAGTTGTTAAGAAAAGGGCTGGAAATCAGCCATGAAGTAGAGGACCAGATCTATTCCCATGGATTTGATATCTGCCATGTCCCGGGAAAAAACATCCCAGGATACCTGCATCAATGCCCATGTATTTCCCCAAATCATCCTCATATAGCAGGGATCCCTAGTGTGCATGTGCTATGCCTTGTAACCATTCTTGTTGGCTCATTCCACCTTTGTTCAATATACTATATCTATGCATCTCTGTTGTTTATGTTCATGTGGCATGGACAATCTGCTTCTGGATTGAATCTGGTATGAATGTCTTCTCCAATGCTCTACCATTATTTTTTGTTCCAGCCAAATCCAACTTTAACCATCCTGGAGCTGAGCTTCTGCAGTACACTTGGTGTAGTTGGTAGGATTCACCTCAGACACAAATTATGGATCAGGGGTTGCCCATGGCCACCGGGGATGGGGTATAATTTGGCTTGTCATAAATATGTGGTTAATTGAGGCAACATAATAGAAAGTGTCTTGGTGCCCCTCCAGGACTGGCAGGCAGTGAGTTACCTATAAGAAGTCAGATGATGTCCTGTTGAAGACAGGGGAGTCTATAGAGAAGAAAAATGCTCAGGCAGTAGCCAGTGTCATGGGGAGCTTATTCCTTACTGTTCTGCATAAGGTGATCTGGGAGTCACTGAAATTGTAGGCACAGGCCTATGGAATTTGGGGGAGGGTGTCATTTTGCTTTCTGGCCTAGAAATAGGTGAACTTGCATCCATCACCACACACTCAGCACTGAAACAGCAGCTACAGAATGTACATCAGAATCCAGTGAATCATTTCCTGTTGGATTGGTTCATGGCAGCTACTCACATTACATGGCCAAAACCAGGGAATTTGCCAACTACAACCATTGGTGGCTACAATATCCTGGGTTATGGTGACATTCAAGAACTGAGAATAAAGAACTTTGTTTATTATTTCAATACTCATGGCCCATGAGATGAAGACATGTTCATAGCTGAAATTAGGGAGTTGGTGCTACAAACAGCACCATTACAGTTCCTGGGGACCTTAGGAGATACCCTTGCTCTTGTGTTGTCAATGCCGCCAATGTGGTGACCAGAACCATAGCTGACATAAAGGAGGAGGACATTGTCCATAGCAGGAAGTGTTTCCTCACAGTAAGACCTGTAAAGGAAATGAAGAGATCCATCAAGGTCACTAAGCCCCAGATGTGGGTTGATCTCCTGAAGGTGGCACCTATAAGGAGAAATTATATTAAAAAAGGCCTAACAAGGCCCTCTGGAGCTATGACAAACATTGAAACTAGAGCAACAGTTTATCCCATTTCAAAGGAAAGAAGGGAAACCCAGAACAGGTAATGATGATATACATTCCAAAAGTAGGCTATGAATATATTGTAGGGTACCTTGTGGATGTTGTCCAGCAGGGTTAAGTGCCCACACAATGAGAGGGATTGGGCTTTCCAGTTCAACTGTGGAGACTGTGGAGGGACCCACCTAGCAGGATCAGGAAAGGACCGAAAGCCGTATGTAGAACAGGCTATGTACTGCTCCTCCATAAATCATACAATGGGTACTGGCCTTTGTGGACATTGAATGAAATGTTCCCTTTTGTTTGTAAACCCCAGTTGTCTCCACAGTGTTGGGGCTGTCAAAGAAGTGCTGGTGACCACCATGTGGATGAAGCAGGAATCCCTTACTATGTAGATAGGTAACTGCCACCCGAGGAATATATGGTCTATCACTTCCCAATACCCAAATGCATCTTGGGAATCAATGTGATGCAAGGGTTGTGACTCATTACCATTACCAGGGAATTCTACATTCATGTCCAGTTTCTGAAGACTGATGTTTAGGGTCCTGCCAAATATCACCCGCTGGTCTTGAAAGAACCATGTTGATTAACATATACCAAGAAACACTGACTCACTAGAGGAAATTAGGAGATAGGTGATAGTAGCCAGGAACTTCAAAAGGTCCAGCTACTTAGTTCATCAAATTATCCTTATAAGTACCCCCATGTAGCTTGTGAGGAAACCTATTGACATGTGGTAGAGAGAGTAGATTATCAGGACGTAAATAAGTTAATGCCACTATTACATGCTGCCATGCCCTCAGTAGACAACATAATAAATCGATAAGTTAAGCTGTGAGTTGGGAACCTATAACTATGTAGTTGACTTGACTGTTCTTTTTTTCTTCATAGACATAGCAGCTGAGTGTCAAGAGCAATTTGCCTTCACCTGAGAAGGCCACCAGAAGACCTACACTGTATTGCCATAGGGATAGATGCATAGCCCAACACTGTGGTGCAGGATTTAGCAATGTGGCAAAAGCCCCAAACAATGCAATAGTATAACTTTATTGAAGATATCATACTGACTTCTGACTCTCTTACAGGTTTAGAAACTGCTATACCTGCTTTGCTGAAGCAGTTCCAACATCAAGGATGGATAGTAAGCGTAACTAAGATATAAGAGTCAAAAGAGAATGAATGTAATACAACAATAAAATCAAATAAAAAAAGAGAGAGATACAAGAGCCTGGTTTACCTGTCAGGTTCTTGGGGGTTGTCTGGTTGTGTAAAGTGAAATTGATAAAATACAAGTATTCCCTATCCCCACAACGTTAAAGCAGTTACATAAGATCTTAGGTGTGTTCAGCTGTTGGAGGTGGTGTACTTCATATTTGGAGCAATTTTTGAAATATTTGTACCACTTGGTACATAAATGATCAGAGGATCTGGGAACATGAACTTGGGATAGCTTTTGGTGCAGCATAACAGACCACAAACACAGTATAGTTCTAGAGTGGTTTGCATACAAAACAAACTTGTGAGTTGAATTTCCATGTCAATTTTGAAGGATGAGGTTGAGAATTGATCTCGGACAAGTCTTCAAGGGCCCTTTGAATTATTTAGATAGTTTTATCCAGTCCCACATTCCATGGGGTGTGGTGAGTGTGTCATGTTTATTTTGCTTGGATTTCCTTTATGCTTGGGTGTCATTCTCTGACAGAAGCTGCTGGAATTTGCATTCACCCCCTGCACATGCAGTGATAGAAGTGATCACCCCACAGCATCATCACAAATCAGTGCTTTGCCATGTGGCCAGAATCCCCACACCTCATGGTCAACACCACCCACACTCTCTGCAGAGATTAACAAGGGGACTTTTACATTGTAAATAATCAAATGTCTCAGAAACCCTGAATTGTTGTGTCTACAAACCCTCCCAATAGCACTGGTTGCCCATCATCCTCCCTGTAGGACAGAGACATCAGCCACACCCCCGTGATATGGAAATGGACCAGCCATGCAGTCAGTGACTTTCACTCACAACTGGCCTCTGCTTAGCTATATTCAGACAGGGAAAATGATAAAAATGATCCATAATTTATACCCCTTCTCTCACCCACACATTAAACATGCCTTTCTAGTCCATGTTTCTAATGGGCTCTGTGGTCTTCAATCAATGGAAGAAATATTATCAGGCGTTTTAATAGCAAATGCAGCAGATAAAGTTCATGGAATTCATGATTTGGTTTAATTTTACATCCAAGGAATCATTCTAACTGATTGGTGGTGAGTTTAATACATCTCCTTAATATTATGGTCCCCATGGAAAATATGGAAGCATCTTATCTTTGAAAGCAGGAAGCTGAACCAAAATTTCTAAAACCCTGGTGACTTTGGATAAGGGAGAAATTTCAACCAAGACATGAGACAAAATCCCCTAACTTTATTATCATCATTATCATTTTCAAACTCTTTAGCTTCATCTTCAACATAATTTTCTTACTTATAATCATGTTTTTCACTTACTATTGACATGGCGGTTATCCTCACATAAAGACCATTTGTGTTATTTTTGCTCATTGTTACATAATCTCTCTCTCTCTCTCTCTCTCTCTCTCTCTCTCTCTCTCTCTCTCTCTCTCACACACACACACACACACACACACACACACACACACATACTTTTGCTGACAAAAGAAGATTCATTCCTACCTTTCCTCCCTCTGCCCTACATGGTAAATCTAATAAAAAAAGACTTGATCTCTCTTTGGATGTTATTGAGAGATTCAAACCACACAAGCTCCTCTAAGCAGAGTTCCCCTCCCATAACACTGACAAGTCTGCTTTCTTGACTCAACCAAAGCATGCCTGTTTTGATGAATGACCTTTCCTGTCCCTTCCAAATGATTCAACTATGTTGTTGATAAACATCGATGGACTCTTGGGGAATGTGTTTGCCATCAGCCTGCACATCCACACCACGCTGTCATAGGTCCCTTTGCCATTATGTGTTGTCACCTATACTTGGAACTGTGAGCATGATGCCAAACGAGTGTCTGTCACCACCAGTGGCCTTTGTTCTCTTGTTTTGGATCCCTATGCCTCTGCTGTCCAATGTCCAGCAGGCATGTGTCCTGCTGGGCTGCATGGTGAGTCCTGTGGAGCCTCTGGTTATATTCAGAAGGTTTAGGGATCCATTGGAATTGGGCCCAAACTGTATGAAACAGAATACATCTTTTTCCCATGTGAGAAAGTTTTCTTTTTCTTTTTTAAAGATTTTTTTTGTTATTTTTATAGAGAGGGAAAGGTGGAGAGGCAGAGAGGGAGAGAGACATCAATGTATGGTTGCCTTTCACCTGCCTCCAGCTAAGGACCTGGCTGGAGACCTGGCTTGCAACCTGGTTATGTGCCTTGGCTGGGAATCGAACCAGTGACCTTCGGGTTCACAGGCCAGCACCCTAAGAATGTTTTCTTTTACAACAGATTTTTCTAAGCCATGCATTTCAGAAGTGCATACAGAAATAGAAACCAGGACGTTCCCTGAGGAAACTGTTATATAAAGAAGAAACCACACAGGAAACCAAGCCAAACCTCCAACTACACCTGTTCCTGGAATAGGATAGCTCTTATGTTCAGAGACCATGACCAGCCCCTGTTGATTTCAGCCCCTCCTGCAGGGTAGTTTGTGTCTGGGTTTAGGCTGAGTTCTCCTCACTGTGTCTCTTGCACAGTAATACATGGCGGTGTCCTCGGCTCTCAAGTTGCTCAGCTCCATGTAGGCTGTGCTTGTAGACTTGTCTGCAGTTATGGTGACTCTGCCCTGGAACTTCTGTGCGTAGTTTGTGTTACCATTGTTAGGGTTAACCCGCCCCATCCACTCAAGAGCTTGTCCAGGGGCCTGTCGCACCCAGTGCATCCAGTATTCTGTGAAGGTATATCCAGAAGCCTTGCAGGAGACCTTCACTGAGGCCCCAGGCTTCCTCACCTCAGCCCCAGATTGCACCAGCTGCACCTGGGCATGGACACCTGTGGAGAGGAGACAGGAATGGGTGGAAATCCCTCTTGACTTTCCCCAGTTCCCTGCTCAACCCAGGGCCTGGGGAGCCCCTTACCTGTAGTCACTGCCACCAGGAAGAGGGCTCTCCAGCTCCAGTCCATGGTGAGGGGCAGTGTCATCAGGATCTCTGTAGGAGAGGGTGTGGCTGTGGGTGATGCTCTCAGGACACAGAGAGACCCACATTTAACCTAGTCTATTTCTTCTCATTTGCATATTCATGAGGGATACTATTGCATATTCATATATGTATTTCCTATATGAATACTTGACTCCACCTGAGAACAGATAGATGACAGCAACAATTCTCACAAGGACTCAGAGATTCCTAGTCTTAATATGTGTTGTAGCATATAGTGTCCTCTGCCAGGTCCTTGAGTGTTTTGCTGACAGAGCTCCACCCACTGAGGAAAGAGCCCTCACAGGACATGCTGCTCCTTGTGAGCCCACCTTTGTGTGGCACACAGAGGTCACAGGGAACAGTTTTGAGCTTTAATGCCTGAATGTGTTACCCTGGGATCAGGGTATCCCCAAAATGTTGCACCTGATAATTTAATAAAACTATCAGTGTCTCTAGCTCCTTACAATTCACATAAAAAGATGTCTTGGAAATACCTACTTTGACCATGTTCCTCTTGTCTTAAGAAGTTTTGTTTTCCACTGTGCCCCCTGGTGTCCTGACCATGTTCTGCAGCCCAGCCATTCTTTCTCTGTCTAGGAGGTTTGTGTCTGGGCTCAGGCTGACTCCTGTCAGTGTGTCTTTTGCACCTTAATACATGGCATTGTTCTTGGGGGTCACAGAGCTCAGCTGCAGGGAGAACTGTTTCATGGATGTTTCTCTGGACACAGAGATATGGTTATTGAAAAGTGGGCTACAGTATGTTTTCCCATCATAACATATGCATGTGATATATAATATATGCTCCAGCCCCTTCCCTAGGGCCTGGAAGACCCAAATACAGCAGTAACAGCTGGTGATGGAGTAGAGACAACACATGTGAGGGAGAGGGTTTGCTGGGGCTTCACCAGACCCTGGCCTGACTCTTGCAGCTGCAGCTGAGATAGGCGGTCACAACCATCTCATAGGCCCTGTCTGACATCTAACACTCTCACCAAGGGGGCTCTCAGTAGACAGAGGAGGAGGGCCCAGTAGTCTCATCTTCTACTGCACAGATGTGCCTTCCCCAGAGACTCTAGCCCCCTGTGAGGAGAGAGCTGGGAACCCCCACAGCCCAAGAGAGGATTTTCCCTGGAGCTGGGAGAGAAATTTGCATGCGGGGAAGCCTTTTCTCTATAAGTGAAGAGTGAATGAGGTCAAGCACCTGGTCATTCTGGCACTTCTGGGGGGATATCTCTTCTTACGAACTCACCTATAATTCAGGAATATAAGATCATCTCATTTATGAAATATTTGCAATTAGAATAAAGGATGGCCTCATATTTCTTACTATAAGAAATGGGAGGGAGAGCCACACCCTGGCTGGTGTGGCTCAGTGGACTGAATTTCAGACTGTGATTCAGGAGGTCCCCAGTTCAATTCCACATGATGTTTCTCAGTCTACTGCTCTCAGTGATGCTGGAGTTCAGAGGGAGAAAGATGAGGAGAATCCTTAGCACAGATTTGCTCACAGAAAGGGATCCTCTACCCAACAGGAAACCCTCACTCCTAGGCTTCCTGTGTCCTGCTTCTGGGGATGGCCACTGTGGTCAGTGGCTCCTGGGCTCCACACACAACTAGTAATCTCTTTAATGTATAATAAACTCATTGTTCCATCAGGCATAGGTTTTAAGAAACATTTTTGTCTAGATGCATCTTTTAACTTCCTTAATCAAACTGTGTTGGTTTGATGGGACAGTATTTTCTATTTTAATAAATATAAATTCACCACTATTTGTTATGGGTTCTTTATTGCATAGTTTTACAAAATATTCACAGAGCAAGGCCAGCTACCATTGTCCATGTTCATTGGTTACATCAGTCATAGAAACTAGAACAGGCTCTGGTACCAGTAGTGGATCAATGCTGGAAAAATTACCCACAGATATGAAGTGACTTTAAAACAGGTTAAGGGGAGGATGCTGGACTTATTTTGAGCCACAGGACAGAAATATGCCTGATTTAATAGGAACAGGATATCACTAGAAATATGTGTCTAAAGACATCTAGGATCTCAGAGTAACTATTTTTGGACCAGAGTGTCCCTGGCTCCAGGACGTTTTTAGATTCAAAATAGATTGAGAATTGAAAGATACTTTACTATATCTGAGATTCAGAGACACTGAGAAGTTAGAGATTCATGAGTTGTTTGGGGGGCTGAGAGTTTCCAATAACCCCATGAGGCCATTTTCAGAGAGTTTCTCTGCATAGACTGTAATGGAAAAAAACAAACAAACAAACAAACAAACAAACAAACAAACTTGAAGTCACTAATAGAATAGAGAAATCAGTGAAATATATGTGCTCATTAATGTATGATTAATGATTTTGGCTGTGATTTTCTGAATTGTGCTTGGTGCCTGTGAATTCTATAGGGCAAAGGGACTTTGTAGGTTTGATCAATTTAGAGATCTTGGAATCCAATGATTCTCCAGGATAATCTGTGTAGGCACTAACACAAAGAGTGTCTGTATTAAAAGGAGGCAGAGAGAGATGAGACTCCAACTGGAAAAGGAAACAACATGATCTCTCACCTCAGGTAACCTGCTCCTGGCTGAAGAGAAGAAGGAAAAAGCCACAAGATAAGGAATGCAGGTCTAACATTTGGAAAAGATAGAAAAATAGGCTCTCTTGTCCCTTTTCAAGTTTCTGGAGACTCTAAAGACCCTTCACAGAGTTGGCATAGCACGTGCTACCACTACTCTCAGTGATACATGAGACCCACTCCACCCCTTTCCTGGAGATGGGTGGACTCAGATCATCTGATAGCTACTGAAGGTGAATCCAGAAGTCATGCAAGAGAGTCCAGAGAAGCCTCAGGCTGCACAAAGCCTCCACCAGACTCTACCAGCTGCACCTCACACTGGACACCTGCAAACACAAAATGACAGGTCAGAAAATGTCACCTATCTACTGTTTCTCTGTGTCATATCCACTCACATCCTCAGTGACTCTTATTCTCCATAAATTACATGTTAAAATAGCAACAAGGGAAACCCAGCTGAGCCCAAACCTTATGATGAGCTTCTGTCCCAGAGCTGAAGGTTTTGTCCTAGATTGCTTTCTATGAACAGAGAGGTCATTTCCTCCACCTGTAGAGGGTGCTCTGGGGTTGCAAGGTGACATGAATGATATGGTCCTGGTGTGTGAATTGACCAAGAATGCATGTCAATTAAGAATCACTCACCAGCCCTGGCTGGTGGCACAGTGGATAAGGAGCTGGCCTGTGAACCCAAGAGTCACTGGTTTGATTCCCAGCTGGGGCATGTGGCCAGGTTGCAGGCCAGGTCTCCAGCCAGGTCCATGGCTGGAGGCAGGTGAGAGGCAGCCATACATTGATGTTTCTCTCCTCTTCCTCTCTCCCTTCCCTTCTCTCTAAAAATAGTAAATAAATAAATCTTTTAAAAAATAATTTCTCAGAGGGGAGCAAAAAGGGGATGGATGTAATACAACAACAATAAAATTAAAAAAAAAATTCAATCCAAAAAAAAAAAAAAAAGACCTGACTCTACCTGAGAGAAGGTAGAGCACACAGAGATCATGTTCAGTGCTAGACTCACGTTCCAAGTTCTAATTGGTGTTGGAGGATATGTGTCCCCCGTAAGGTGCCTGAGCTCTGTGCAGCCATAGCTCCTTAGACTGATGCTCAAGCCCCCACTGAACATGTTACTCATTGAGGACACAGCTTTGAATGACACAGAGGCCACATGGACCAGTTCTGACCTTTCATACTTGAAGGTCATATTCCTGGGGTCAGGGTGTCTCCAAAATGCTGCACTAAGTAAGTTATAAAATAATCCCTATGTTCAGCCATTTACAATTCAGACATTAAAACATACACAAAGTCCTCCATTGATTATAGTTCCAATCTTATCTAGTTTGGCAAATGTTCTGATAGAGGAGGCTATTTAGTCACATTATGTCTAACACTCATTTTTGATATATTTTATGAAAAAAGGAAGGCCCAAGACTTGTAGTGAATCTCCTCCCAGCACCTTCTGCACCTGCTTCTGGGCAGCAGTCCTGAGCTTTTGAGTTCTGTGTGCCTTGTGCTGCTCAGCCAATACCCTGCATGGGAAGGTCTTGACTGAGCTTACAAGGCATCAAATAGACAAAATAACAGCCCTAAGCCCATTTCCTTTGCTGGCTTCATCAAAGCAAATCTGGCTTGCTGAAAGGATTCTCCTTTTTCTCCAAGATTTTTCAATTATGTACTTCATTAGCCATCATGTTCCTTTGGGGTGTGTGTTTGATACCAGCATGCAAATCTACACAAACCTGTCCTGGTCCCTTTTCCTCTCTGTAATGGCATAAACTTGTTGCTGTGAACATGATGCCATCTCTATGACTGTCACCACCAAGGCACTTTTACCTCAAGCACTGGCCTAAGTGCCTGCTGTCTCAATATGTGTGTGTCCTATTAGTGGAATGTTTGGGCACTGAGCAGTTAGGGGCTGGATTGCACTGGGGTCCTGCAGAGCCTCTATTGCAGGGGTGTCAAACTCACTTTCACTGAGTCCACATCAGCCTCACAGTTGTCTTCAAAGGGTCAAATGTAATTTTAGGACTGTATAAATGTAACTACTCCTTAACAGTTAGGCGAGCCAGACGGTTAGTTAGTAGAAATAAGGTCCCGAGCCAAAGGTGCTGGGTGGAATAAAACAAGGTGGAGGGACAGATTCAGCCTATGGACCTTGTGTTTGCCACCTGTGTTCTATTGGATTCAGTTGATGTGGCCCAGAAGCCTTGATTCCGTGGAACCGGGTGCAGCAGTGTATGAAAGAGTCTGCATGTTTTCCCCATGAGAGAAAGTTATTATCTTGACAACTCACTTCTGTAACTCAAGCCTTCAGAGGTGAGTGCAGATTCAGTAATCCAGAGAGGTTCCCAGAGGGATACTGTTACAGGAAGAGGAATTCATACAGTAAAACAGCCCATACATGCCACTACACCTTCTCTTGAAGGTAGTCCTTTCATGCAGAGAAATTGAGTGCCCCTTGGTGGTTTACCCCTACTGCAGGGACAGTTGTTTTTGGGCTCAGGCTGATTTTCCCTCACAGTGTATCTTGAACATTAATACACGGCTATGTCCTTCCCTCTCAGGTTGTTTATTTGAAGGTACAGCATGTTCTTATAACTGTCTATGGAAATAGTGAATCAACACTTCACCAATTTGACATAGTTTATGCTGTTACCGTTACTATTCATGTATGACACTAACTCCAGGCCCTTTCCTGGAGCCTGGTGATCCAGCTCATATGGTTGCTATTGAAGATGAGTTCAGAGGCTGCACAGGAAAGTCTCAGAGACCCGCCAGGCAGCACCAAGTCTCCTCCAATCTCTACCAGCTGCACTTCACACTGGACATCTGCAAACACAAAAATGTTCTGGTCATTATTATTACCTATCCACTGTTTCTCTCATTCATATCCACTCTCATACTCAATTTTTCTTAAATAAACTTCTACAGCAGCAACATGGAAAACCCAACTGAGCCCATACTCCATTGTGAGGGGTCCATGTTCTGTCCCTACTAGGCACTGGGAACACCTTGGAGTCCTGGCCTGGCCTTCTTTCTGGAGAAGGTGCAG
The DNA here is from genome assembly GCA_004026585.1 of Noctilio leporinus. Lineage (NCBI taxonomy): Eukaryota > Metazoa > Chordata > Mammalia > Chiroptera > Noctilionidae > Noctilio > Noctilio leporinus. Next base: position 37,671 of record PVIW01009688.1, on the reverse strand, counting down.
GGTTAAGGCTGGGCTGCATTTATATATATATATATATAATGTGTACACACACACACACACACACACATACACACACACACTCTTCCTTTGCCTGTAAAAGAAGTGAGCAAAATGTCCAAATGTCCTCTGGTGATGACTAAAAATAATAATACCAAAAAATACTTCCTACATTTAGCTCTGTGCCCTCTCCAGTGACCCAATGGCTCCTGGAGTTGGGGATATGACTTAGGAGGATAAATTGTCATAACTGGAGTGGTATTTCAAATGGAAAAAGCACAAGCCTGTGAACCCAAAGGTCGCTGGTTTGATTCCCCAACCAGGGCATGTAAACAGGATACAAGCCAGTTTCCAGCCAGGTCTTCAGCTGGAGGCAGATGAAAGGCAATGATAAATGGATGTTTCTCTCCCTCTCTGCCTCTCTCATTTCCTCCTCTCTAAAGATAACAAATAAAACTTTTATTTAAAAGCCATACATTTAAAAAATATTTTATTTATTTATTTATTTATTTATTTATTTATTTATTTATTTATAGAGAGAGAGGAGGAGGAGAGAGGAGGATAAGAAACATCAATGTGTGGTTGCCTCCCCTCTTTCTCCAATCCGGGCCCTGGACTACAGCCCAGGCTTTTACCCAGACTGGAAATCAAAATGTCAATCCTTAAGTTTTCAGGCCAGCACTCAATCCACTGAACCATACCAGCCAGGGCTACAACATACATTTTTCCCTCAGAGAAATGAAAGGTTAGCAAAGAACCATTGACTTTCTCTGAGGGCAACTGTTACAGGCAGAGGAAACCACACAGCAATCAAGCTCAAACCCTCAACTGCACCTGCTCCTGGGATAGTCCTTGAGTTCAGAAATGGTGAGCAACCCCTCCTGGTCACAGCCCCTTCAGCAGTGTGTCTGGGCTCAAACTCACTCCTTCTCACTGTATCACTCGCACAGTAATAGACAGCCATGTCCTGAGCACTTAGGCTCCCCAGCTCCATGAACACTGTACTGGTGGAATTATCTGTAGTCATGGTGACTCTGCTCTTAAACTTCTGTGCATAGTCTGTGTAACCATTGTTAGGGTTAACATACCCAATCCACTCAAGCCCTGGTCCTGGGACCTGTTGTTCCCAGTACATATCATAGCTGGTGAAATTATATCCAGAAGTCTTGCAGGAGAACTTCACTGAGGCCCCAGGCTTCCTCACCTCAGCCCCAGACTGCACCAGCTGCACCTGGGCATGGACACCTGTGGAGAGAAGACAGGAATGGGTGGCAATCCCTCTTGACTTTCCCTAGTTCCCTGCTCAACCCAGGGACTGGGGAGCCCCTTACCTGTAGTCATTGCCACCAGGAAGAGGGCTCTCCAGCTCAAGTCCATAGTGAGGGTCTGTGTCATCAGGATCTCTGTAAGAGAGGGTGTGGTTGTGGGTGATGCTCTCAGGACACAGACAGACCCACATTTAACCTAGTCTATTTTTTCTCATTTGCATATTCATAAAGGAGAGTGCTTCAAAACTGAAGACTTGTTCCCACCTAAAAGCAAGGAAGAAAGAAACCATGCTCCCAAGGTTTCTGAAGCTCCAAGTTCTAATCAGTGTTATAGGATATGTGTTCTGAAAGATTCCTGATCTCTGTGAAGACCTAGATCCTCCCACTGAGGATCAGGCCTGCACAGGGAATGCTCCTCATTAAGAACCAAGTTTGAGTGATACACAAAACACTTGAAATAGTTCTGGACTTTAATGGTTGAAGGTCTTGTTCTGGATGTGTGTTTGCAAAATGCTACACCAACTGATAATAACAAAACTATTCTTGTGTTTCATCATAGAAAGTCAGATGTAAATAAGTCCTAAAAATACCCCATTGACTGTGTTTGTCTTTTTTTATGGACTTTGGTAAATATTCTGGTAGAATAGGCTGTTTAAATCACTTTATGTCTAACACAACTTTTAGATGGTTTAATGAAAAGGATGATCCAGGCCCTCAGAGGAAGCCCCCACATAGCTACCTCTGCACCTGATCCTACATAGCAGCCTTGAGCTTTTTCTTTGTGCCCCTTGCTCCCCTGTCCAAGTCCAGCCAGACACAGTCCTCTCTGGACTCACTAAGCATGGAACTCTCCTATCTCTAGTCCATAATTAAAGACTGAACACTTACTTCAATAATCTCCCAGGAACTCCATGTATTGGGAGATCTCAGGACAAAGAGAATTGCCCTTACTAATATCCAGTGACTCCAAATGGAGCCCCCATTTGGTCATTTGTGAGGTCATCTTGGAACTCCTTCTTTGAAGGCGTGAGATGCACTGACTCAGTCAACACTTCTGAGCCCTGAAACTCTCATGGCCTTTGGGTACTCTGCTATCCTCAGGTTCCTCTACTTGCAGGTCCCATATGTATATCATTGCATATGACCCTAATTCCACTGCACTTCTACTGCTCAAATTAACCACACACATCAGGGACCTCACACAGACTCTTTCTGGTGAGTGATCTCTGATAACAGAACAAAAGTAAATACAATTGATAAAAATACAGGAGGGGGGCTGTCCTTGTTATTTCCTGTTCTAGCACCGAGAACTTGAAGAGATTGTGGTGAGAAGGCTCCTGATTAGTTTTAGGGAGATAGACCCAGAGGACCTTTGTTCAGTCAATGTACAGTCAGTGATCTGGCAAGTTGTGGGTGTCTCACTGACCTACAGCCCACATGTCCCATTCTGAGGCCTCAAAGCTCTGAGCCCTGAGTGGGGAAACTTAGGGGACATTGGATAGGAGTCTCCACAGAATCTGAAGCAGTCACTGAAGCAGAAACTGGGATCCCAGAATATTGGCTCTGGCTGGCTAGAAAACCTGTTCTGCAGTGACTCAGTTGTTTTGCACTTGGGCCCTGGTGTCCAGAGCACCCCTTGCACTTCAGCCCTTTTGTATTTACACAGAAAGTTTGTGCCTGGACTCACAATGACTTTATTCTGTGACTCTCACACAGCAATACAGGGAAGTGTTCGTCTTCAGATGGCCAATGTTCTGAATCATCCCTTCAGATGGAGCAGCTGCCATTCACAAATGCAGCACCTTTTGTCTTGTGATTTTAGTTCCCCTCTAATAAGACTCACCCCCTCTAATGTTTTATTTTGGGGTCTGTAGTATGCAGTTCGTATAATTTCAGTTCATGTAAATCTAGAATATTTACAGCAAAGTTCCAATGACACAGAGGGATGGAAACAGCTAGAAGTACACAGCCCAGATACAGGCACATCCCTGCCTAAGGATAAATCTCAGTCCAAGGTATGAGAAATATCCTGGGCCAGCCACACCAACTCACCCATGACCTTCCTGTGAGGATAAGGGTGGGATGAAACTGGATGAGCAGGAGTAGGGAGAGGATCTATAGGTAGGACAGAATGTGCTGACCCTATGCCAAAGAGGAACAGCATAAAAAAGTCACTGGAAGATTTGAATTCTCCAGTGCCAATGGCAGAAACTAACTCCAAAGATGGAGGCATTCATAAGCATGGCTAGTCTCCTCCCACTACCACATCAACATTATAGCTAAACTATAGATCAACCATCATTCAAAAATGTTAGTAGCCAACAAAGTTTCACAGATTGGCTCCAACAAGAATCTCTACACCAAGCACAAGAGGCATCCATCTGCAGATTGCTTTATAGCTCATGCAGGGTGGTCCTGGGCAGAATACAGTTGGTAACTGACATTGGTCTTCAATACCCAGGGAACCCTAGGGACTTTCCACCAGTGGACAGGAACAAAACTGTCAGGGCACCACTATTTATCCCTGCCTATCTGATTCTCTACAGAGAGAGGAGGTCTGTGGTCAGTAGTCACAGTCAGTTCTTGCAGCTGACAGTTCTGTGGTGTCCCTCCAACTGACCTCCAACAGCAATCAAGCTCAACTCAATGAGGAGGTTGTAATCAGCTCACACAAGTAGTGCACATTGAGTATTAAGATGGGGTGAAAGTGAAGGCTATGCCACTGGGCCTTGCATGACATCTACTATATTAAGCTATGCTACCAAAATGGGGAGTCATAGCAGCTACTTCCACTATGCATGTAGAAACAAACACCGGGAGGCTGTTAAAATGGGGAGGCAAAGAAACATGGCCCCAATAAAAGAACAAATCAGAACTCCAGAAAAAGAACCAAACAAAGTGGAGATAAGAAATCTATCACATGCAGTGTTCAAAACAATGGTTATGACGATGCTCAAGAAATTTAGTGAGGACTTCAACAGCTTAATGAAATATACAGTCAGAAGCAAAGTATATAATACTGGAAATAAGCAATCTACAAAAAAATTAATAGAGTGTACGAAGCCAATAATCAAATCAATGAGCTAGAACATAAGGAAGAAAAGGGTAAACAATTAGAACATTATATAAAGGATAATCCTTCATGAACTCCCACTTATGATGTTCTTTGTACATGAGCACCTGCCTCTAAATTATAAGGAGGCTCAGAGACCCTGATTCTTGATGTGGCACATTTTATAATTCCTGCATTCTTATCACTATTGTGTAGTAAACATTTCTTATATCTTCTGTTTCTGTTTCAAGTTTTTTTGTAAAATACAGGTTTTAATTATATTCTTACATTTTGTATTTTTTCTGTGGATTTTCTTAGATGAGTCTTCCAAACCTGAAACTAAGTAAAATTTGGCTGGAAATAAATGTTTCGCTTTTCTCAGTCCTTGCTTTCTGTGTCAGCCCTAACACACACAGGTCTCCTCCAAGGTCACATGTGCCCTCTTCCATTGAACTGTGTTTATCTCTACAGCAATGCCACTCATTTCTGTTTGATTGTGGGTGTTGACATGACTCTTCCAACTCATACAAAGTCCTAAACTTCATCTAAAAATGCACAAGTGTATGATGAGATGGATTTCTGGAGGTCCTGGAAAAGGGCTTCGGGCAGAATTGCATAGTTTTTGGCTCATCACTGTAAGTCCAGGAACACACACCCTTGTCTGTGGGTCTAATCCTCTTTGTCCTCTGCTACCAATTGTCACACAAGCCAGGTCACAGAACCTTGGAAGTCAGAGACACTATGGATGTGAATGGAAGGTAGGCCTGCCTCATAGCTCTATGCTTGACACATTCTCTGCACCATCCCATCATTTATAGACATCCCCAGGGCTTGGCAGGAATGATATCCATGGAGTAGAGGGCAGCACAGCTCATTCAATGATGGGACTGAGCTTTTACCCAGTTTTCCACTCAGGAAGAGCCCAGAGTCAATGCCACAGCCCTGGTTGACGGCAGCACTCTCCTTGCCCTGATGAAATGAGGCTCCAAGGCAGGCAAAAGCAGATGGAAATGTGATGTGTGTGAGCAGAAGAGGGTAGAGTTCATGTTCCCTATGGTATCATCAGGATGACATCTGGAACATGGGAATGCAGAGCTAATATTTCAGTGCAACATGAAGAATTTCCACCCATTTTTATTTTTCTAATCTGTAAATAACAGTCTTTCATTTTATGTTGTTTCCAAACAAAACTATTGTTAAGTCATCTTGTTTGGACTCTTCTGCATCCCTTTGCCTTTGCCAGGTGGGGTGAAGGCACAGCCTTTCCCATTGGTCTCTGGCATAAAGACTGAAACATGTAGTTCACTGAGCCTTGCTTGCTTAGGGGAACCTGTTGCTAACCCTGCAGAACCAGGCCCACAGCATCTAGTAGGGAAAAAGAAGATGAGATAATGTGGGGAAACATTTATGGTCCTACCTCCACCTCCTTACTCAACTCCCAGAACAGTGACAGTCTGTGCAGAGGTAATGTCCTTAGACCCCTGTTGATGAGTGTGAGCACAGGCTCATGGTTTCTGCACATTAGCCCTCACATCTTTATCTCGTAGTGTGCACACAACACATTTCAATATCTCATGTCAATTTCTGTCAAACCAGGACTATGAAGATGGTATGGACATATTGTGTCCATCTGATGGGGTTCCTTCTGTACATTGACAGGTGCTCTGGGAAGACAAGTGCCTCCCTGGGCATGAGGGAAAGTAGGTCAGCTGTCCATGGTGGTGCCAAGTCTGCATTGAGTTCCATTCATAGACTTTGCAACAACAACTGCCATGTGGTCTCTGATATGCAGGACAGAAAAAATGACTGTTGCTGTCAGGATTCATTCACAGCCTCCTTGGGTGACAGGTTGCGGCCTGATGTGCCTCATAGTGACTTGTCCAGGCTGTTTTCCAAGAGCATCAGTTTCATGGCAGCTGTGGTCTCTGGCTGTCAGAGAGCACAGTGAAACCTGGCACTTGGCTGTTTTGTTTTTGCATGAGGAAAACATGGACATTTCACCCATCACTGCCCTGTGCAAACGCACCACCATGTCCTTTCACTTCAGAGCCCCTGGTGGCCACTTCAGCAAGTGCAAAAGAAGTCTTCTTGTTGGACCCTGTCACCTGGGAATTTCTTCTGATGGATTTGACAGGCCTTACTCAATGGTCCCCTTATCTCCCCAGAGAATTCTGAAGGCTTAGGCTTGTGCTCCATATGGTCATCTCTATAGTGACCAGGTTTCCACTGCCATTTCCCAACCTGTGGCCACTGGGCAACAATCCTGTGTCCCTCATACTGGAGCAGCTGGGCTGTTTATGCTGGCAAAGGAAAACAACCTATGATTCAGCCAACTTAATCATGATTCACTATTACTTTCCCACCAGTATTGCCATAATTCACAGCATGCTGGCCTTCAACACAAGAATCTATCCATCTACCTAAACATGCAACTTGTACTCAAACCAGCGTGTTGGTGGTCATTTGGAAATTGCTCAAGAACTGCTACCCATGTCAAAACAGGTAACGATAGAGTTCATGTTGTCCCATGGTCAGTCACCAAGGGAGAACGGCTCCCTGATCAAGAACACAAGGGGCAGGCTCTTGTGTTCATCAGGTGGCAGCCCCAGTGTAAATTATTCTCCTTTTAAAACAGAGTAATTCTGGGCACAGCTGACTTTAGGGAAATGTTTTTCTTTCTGACTCGGGCTTTATGGATATTTTAGTTTCCAAGTTATTTTATGTTCATTTATCATAGTGGACTTATCATTCTAAATGTTCAGTTTATAATGGTCTGTCACGTGGTATTCCTGCACCCCCATGTTGGAGGATATCTCTTTTTAAATTTCAGCACTTTCCACAAGTGGACGCAAGGATCTTCATCATACAATGCAGTTTCCATAAAGACAAGTTGAAGATACCTCCTCAGTCATGTCCAGCTGTGAATATTAGTGGGTCAAATGCACTGACCAATGCATCACAGGTGAGAATTCAGACACTGCTGGTTACTACCCAGGATTTCTTTCAAAGCTAGTCTTCTGTAGGGTCAGTCATGAAGGAGCTGTGATGATGCTCCACACATGGATTTGTCCTCCAAATCCATCCACCTGCAGACAATGCATTCCTGATTAGGTCCAGGGACAGAGAAGAGCATCTGTTTTAGTTTGCATTGCATGGGGAATGTCACAGGTGTCTCCTAACTAGAAGAGCATCTTCCTAACTAGAAGAGTCCTCGTTTTCACAGGAACTGGGACCAGAGCTATAATTATCAAGCATAGGTCAATTATGTATACCATTGTGTCATTTCAGTCAAGGCAACATTGAAGTTACCTTCAATGTTGACCTTGTCTTTATAATACATTATCATACTTGAGACCTGCATCAAGCAAACATCCTTCTAACATACTCTCAAAGAAATTTGATGAATCAAATACATCTCTATCATTTCAGTAAATGGAAGTCATAAATGTTCCCACATGAAGGCAGATGGTTGTTTGTTATTGTTCAAGATCAATTTGGAGAAAAAAATCTTTGCAAGATTAGTCACTGCATGTCCTGTGTATTCCCTGCTCTTCTGAGCAACCCCTGCAGCCCAGCCCTTCTGTTTCCCTCAGGGAGGTGTGTGTTTAGGCTCATACTGTCTTCCCAGTTGAATTCATGTCCAGCCCAGCAATAACCAAATATGACCCAGACATGACTGAGATTGACCAAGGCAGTGATGATGCAGGAGGTCACTGTCCTACCCCCTGCCTGAACGGTGTCAGTGAGACAGTGCTCCCCTTCTGTGAGTCACAAGTCACATGTTCAAAGGAACTCTAGGAAGTAGGCAAAATGGGGGAGAGCCTCCAAACCCAGTAGGGTGTCCTAGCTGAGCAAATGGGGTTGGGAAGGACAGGGAATGGCTTCCTGAGAATTTGAAAGTGTCACTTAATCAAGTAGCTGCTGTACAGCCAAACATGGGCCTCCATGTGCTACAACTGCCATGATTCTGTGTGCTTGGCTCTGTCCCATGTGCACATAAGCATGACTACCCCAGGGCTCCTGAAAAACTTTCAACACCCATCTGCTCCCTATGGAGGATTTGGTGCCATCCACCTTGTCCCTTTAGTGTATGCCTTTGCAGACACATTACCAAGCATTCAGTGAGCAGAAACATTTTCACTCAAGGCTGTTATGTGAGCTCAACTTCTGTGATTACAACACGAATTGCATTCAGGGAGTTAAATCTTTGCCTTTTGCCAGATTTCTTTAACTGTGATCCAGGGAGAACAGATGCGCTCCAGGCAGGAGGACCTGCATCCATCATAGGCACCTCCCACCTGGGGAGCCCCTCCTGGGCCAAGGACCATGTGAAGTGTCATTTATCATCACAGAAAGCAAAAAGCTCATGCCTTTTATCTGTCAGGCTGAGATTAGGATGGAGTTTGAAAACATGGCAAAGAGGGACCTGATCAGTCCCTCTGACAGGTCCAGGCTCTCATACTAAGCCCATTGGGGTTCCTCTGACAATGCCACAGGAAACTGAGCTAGGCTCTTTGTTCAGCTGGGACAGTGGTCTCCAGGCTTGAGGACCACAGTGTGCTCCTTCCCCTGCACCTCCCCACTTGAAAGCCCTAACAACCCAGGAAAGCTTCCCAGGGAGAGCAGGTGGCCCCTTGCAAAGGTATACTGTTCCTGCAGCAACCATGAGACAAATGACCCAACTGGTCATTTAATGAATATTTCTGTGCAGTTACTGTCTGCATCCAGTGTTGCCCTTATGCCACACTCATGCGTTTCACTTGGTGTCCCCACCAAGCAGCCTGTAATTCACCACACATCACCCATCTGTCCTGAAGCCTGCACCTCTCACCCTCTTCCCATCTGTGGCCCCAGTGGACACAGCGTAGTCTGTCCTGACATGTGTTTGCTTTCCTGGGCTCCAGGCTCACTCCATCCCACTGCTTCTCCATGGGGCCTGAATTTCCATGATGTCTTGAGGCGGGAGTGGTTAGTAGGCCTGTCAGTTAGTTAATCCACTTGTGCTCTGCATCCTGCTCCCATCCTCCAGGGCTTCTACCAAACTCCCTTCCCACCACCCTAACCCAGGGACATGAATATCAGGCCAATGCCTGAGCCTCCCCAGCTGACTTTCACATCAGCCCCAGATGCTGTAGTTGGTCACCCATTGTCATCATCTTCCTCTGCCCGTCATGACGAGGCTGGGGTCTGAAACATGGTTGACACTGGGGTGCATTCTCCCCTTCCAGGACATGCAAATCAATTGTGAATCTTGTCAACCATCTTGCCCTCTCCTTTTGACCTCCCCTGCAGGGCAGGACAGCCATGAGCCACAGGATCCCAGCTCTGTGGGGAGGGTGGAGCTCTTTGCACAGGGACAGGCCTGGGCCAGGATGGGGCTGGGGAGCACTTCCTGTTGAGAGTGAGTCCTGGGGCCCCAGGCTCTGTTACAATTGACTTGATTTACTCACCGTTTGTTCTTTGAAAGGCCAGCTTCAAAGGGGCAGCACCCACATTTGCCTCCTAGGGTGAGCTTAGATTCATCAGCACAGGTGGAATCAAAGAGCTTCACCTGTCAGCAGGTCAAAAGGGCATGTGTCAAAGGTCATTTCTGTCAAGGCTTCATGTTCCAAGTTCCCAAATGAGGACCCAAGATGATAGCTGAATTAATGTCTTAATCCTAATAGCAGAAGCCCTAACAGTTCAGACCAGCAATGCAGAGTGGGGCCCGGGATGCAGAAGGGGCCCCATTGTCCTGGGCTGTTGGGCAAGGTGTGCCTGGGGTTGGGGTGGGCTTGTGCATCTGGACACTGTCTTTTGATGACTTTGGGGATGTTCTCACACAGCTTTGCTGCTGACTTGGGACAATAGGGTTGGTCAAGAGCCAAATACAAACATCTTGGGCACAAACAAGGACAGGGAGCACCCTGAAAATCTTCTCTGGGGGGCCTGCTCCTCCTTGCCTCATGTTCTAGCCACCTGGATGGTGACCACATCAAACCCAAGCAGCCTTGTTTTTCTGGCTGTGGCCCAACCCCTCTGTGCAGACCACAGGCTCCTTGAACTCAGTGGCAGAAAGGGGAGGTAATTTGTTTGGGGGCCCAAGTGCTGGTTTCAATATTGTCACAATGGGGCTGGTGATATCCCCTCAGCCTGTGAGGCACAAATCCATTCTCCACAAGTCGGACCCCTTGGCACCTGCTCTATGGTAGTGATGAGTGTGAATGCACCTGGTACTATACATGGCCTGGCAGCATTCTGCTCTCAGTAATGGGAGGTGACATGTGTTGGCTGTAACATCTGTGACTCTTCTTTGCTGCCTGTGAGTGAAGGGGGTGCCATCAGGGCTCCACCTAGGAAACATCTGATCTGCTGTGACATGTGCCAGAAACCACCTCTCTTTGGAGGGGGAGCCTGGAAAGGGAACTCCTCATTTTCTTTTCTTCTCCAGCACCATCCTCATGTCTCCCTCTAGCCTGTCCCTCTGTTGCCAACTGGCTGTGTGCCCTGCTTGTCCCTGGTTCTTCCCTGGACGTCCCTGCCCTGTCACTGACTCCAGCATCTTTTTCTCCCTCATTTGTAACCATAGTTTTCCTTCTCAATAAATCCCAAGTTCAACTAAAAGGCCACTCCTCCCACCCACTCCTCCCAGGTGCTTCTGCTTCCTGCTCCATCTGCCATCTGCTCGCCTCCTCCTCCTCTTCCTCCTCCTCCTCCTCCTCCTCACTCCTCACCCCAGTAACTGGTGGCAGGTCCCTTGCTCTGCTGATGCACCGGGGCCTCCCCACAACTTCCCTCCTGTGCCTTTGTGCACCTAAGAGACAAGTTGTCTGTCCCAGCTTCTCTTTTTCATAACCCCCCATATACAACCTTCTTGGGGTTCCTGCTGCTGCCTCTCCTTCCTCTGCTACTCCTCACCTTCCAGTTCTCACCCTGCTTCTCAGTAAATGCCAAAGCTTTAACACCAGTGTTCAAGCCTGTGGGTGACCAGCAAAGCCCTGCTGGGGCTGCTTCCCCTGCCAGCACCTTGTGTCCACCACATCCCTGCCCACTGGGTGGCCTCTGAAGGCAGCAGGCATTTGGGGATCCAGGAACAAAGCACTGGGCCTGGTTGGGGCTCAGACATGGGGTGCTGCCCGTCTGTGCATAGCGACGGTGCCCCTCTGGTAGTACAAATGCCTTTCTTCCAGAAATATTTAAGAATTTAGACCAGTAATAGGATGTGCAGCTACAAAAAGACATTATGAGATGTTCATAATGAAAACAAATCTATAAGGACAAATGAAGAAAAAGCTGAATTACTTTCTAGTCTCATCCCAGAAAATGATGCATGAAATTGTTCTATGAAGAGGCAAAGACACCAATCTGAGAAAATACAGGGAAAGAGATGTTGGAGGAGGGTCTGGCAGTTAATTTAAAACATTGTTTTTGGATATTGTGATGTGTGTGGTATTGTTCAGGTTTTCAAAATATGTAATTTGCCATGATTTCTTTTCTCCATTTCAATATGGAGACATGGGCTCTCTTTCCTGCATAGTCTCCTTGTCCCCCAAACTGTAGGGCCTCCAGTTGCCTCAAAGCCCAGTTCTGCCCTCATTTTTCTATTGCTTTAGATGTATTTGTCTGCCTTTGGCTCAGACAATGACTTTTGTCTTGAGGGTCATAGACATCCCTGCAGAATCAACTCTGCATGGTGCCTGGCCCCTTTTTTCCCATTATCTAGGGGAGATAGAATACTTGGTCCCACTCACATTTTAAACCAAAATACAGTAATACTAGGAATGTGGCTCCAATTTTAAATAAGAATTCAGGGAGTGTCTTCACTAAAATGAGCTTTGGGAAATGTTTTCTAAGTTTCACTCTTAACAAAGCATGTGAGGTGGTGGCAGCTGAAGGTGGCAGCATGAGTTTTCAGAAAGGATCTTCTCTGTAGGAAGATGATGAAATTTTAATGGTGGCTTTGAATGGAGAGCCATGTCAGGTGGTTCAGAGCAGGAGAGGAAAGGTGATGGTCAAAGTCATCTGAGGTGCTCAGAGCATCTCTGCATGTGGAGACATGGGAGGGTGTTGGCCAAACAGAAGGTCTCCTAGACTGCCAGTTGTCCCCAGGCATGAGCCCCTGCCCCAGCCTATCTCAGCAGCATGTGGGACTCTGATTGTTCAGAACTGGCAGGCCAGTGACAATGGGTGGGGACAAAAGCTGTCACCTTCACTTGGAGCCCTTAGCATCCAATCAGGCATATTGGGCAGCTGCACAGCTCACTCAAAGGGCGGTGTCAGTGACTATGCCCTGGCCAGCATTGGGTCTGGGTCCTTCCTGCTGGAACGACAGGGCTGGGAGGGGGAGGGAGGAAGAGCTGTGCCCCAGTCTGTGACTGCACAAGTGGAGGGGAATGCTCTTCATGGGGAACTCTATTTGGGGTCTTCCTGGGTCTTGGACTCTGCTGCCCAGGCACTTGGTGGTTCAGTGTGCTCCATCTGATCCTCTGTAATGCTCAGGTCCCTCCCTTGTCTGGTACACAGTGATGCTGATGACCACAATCACTGCTAGAAGTGACAATTGGGCATGAATTTAAATTTGTTCCACTGCTGGCAAAGATGGTACATTGTTCCATTCACATTATTTCCCACAGATGGACTTATCTAGGAATATGCATGTGGAAGAGACTTATCAAGCCAGAACTCCCAAATTCCTGGCTGTCCTGTAGAGCAGAGCCAGGTGGATGATGAAACCGGTCTGTGGCATTGCAGCATTGTGCACTCATGAAACAGGAAGCTGTATTTTGAATATGATCTTTATTCAAAGCCTTTAATGTGATGTCACACCATCTTTATTGTGATGTCATGCATCATCCAATGTGATGTCACAAGCTTTTTCTGTGAATTCAGATAGCCACCCTGTGATGCCTGTTGGCCACACACCAACCAGGCCCAACCCTGTTTAACTGCTGAGAATGTGAAGAAATTCTACAAGTTCAGGTTGTTATGGCAGTAGATGTGGAAAATAGTGCCTTGCAGCTACAAGGGCCCTTACCTGGCCTCCAGGCCCATCTCCCGGTGACAGCCACACACCCCTGGGAAGCTTGCACAGGCTCTGCCTGCTGGCTTCGTTGCTCCCCTCCACCTCTCTATCTCTCTCTCTCTTTCTTTTTTTTTTACTAATTACTTTATTTCTTATACTATAATATGACTATTTTAATTACCTCCTGCATGTACTTATTCTCTACAAAGTAGAGTAATATTTCCTCCTCTTCTCTGACACAAAAGATCTCCACTCTAGGATGTGAGGTTGACAACACCACTTTGGCATGAGCCATGACCAGTTGAATGAAAATACCATTCTGACAGTGACACGCTGCTAAAGAATGGGGGTTTTAACCAGGCAGTAGTTAGAATTCTTGGCCAGCTCCTGCTAAAAGGCTGGAGGAGAGTATTATGCTTAGTGAAATAAGCCAGTCAGTGAAGGACAAATATCATATGATCTCAGTCATTATGGGACAATAATGAGCAAAACCAACAACAAGCAAAACAGAACCAAGTATATGAATACAAGGAATAGGCCTTCAGGGGTCAGGGGGAAAGGGGTTGGGGGAGTGGGGAGGGAGGAGGCAGAGGCAAGAAAGGGGAGCAGCTTAGATAAGAACCTAGTATAAAAGAACCATGGACATGGACAACAGGTGGGATTGACTTTGGGGGGAATGGGTGGGAGGGAAGGGTGACAGAAGGGAGCAAAAAGGGGATGGATGTAATACGACAACAATAAAATTAAAAAAAAAAGGCTGTAGGAATATTTATCTTCTGTCAACAAGAATACCTATTTTTATGAGAGAAAGAAAATCATCAGTTTTTTGCTTCAGGTATATCACCAACAGGAGGCCTGGCCAACAACCCAGGCCTGTACCATGACTGGGAATCCAACAAGTGACCTTTAAGTTTGCAGGCCCACACTCAGTCCACTGAGCATCACCAGAAGGGACAGAAAATATTTGTGGAGTACAGATTCCCAAGTACTATGCAAGTTATACTGCCCAACTCCCTTGTTAGCCATCTTCTTAACCTTCTATCATGAGGATATTCTAACTAGCTCAGGGGGCAGGGAAGGCAGTGAAGGGGCTGCAGAAGCCTTCCAGGGTCCCTAACTCCCAAGAAGTGTGGGGCCAGTTCTGTCCAGGAAGTTCTGAGAGGAGCTGGGAAAACTCCCTGAGCCTCAAGGAAGAGCCGTGCTGAGGGGGCTTTCATGTCTCTATGTTTGGGGCTCCCAGGCAGCAACCCAAGCCCCAAGTCAAGGGGTGTCCTGCGGTGTCAGGGACTCCCATGGGAGTCCAAGGGATTACCTTGTGCAGCACCAAGGGGAGTGGACAGAGGCTGGTCATCCTCCTAGGCAGGGGCTTCTGCATTGAGCAAGAGGATGAAGACACACATTAAGGCTGGGGTAGTGGCAGTAGTGGCAGCAGCAGTGGTGGCAGAGGCAGCAGCAGAAGAGGGAATTGGTGGGCAAAAGCCTACAGAACCTGTAATTCCCAGGCCAAGTCCCATCCAAGTACTCACCAGGCCTGAACCTGCTTAGCCTCTGAGATCAGAGACAATTTGGTGCATTAATGGGGTGCAGCTGTAGAAGGGGAACGTGGCCTCTAGTAGCCTCAAGAGTCCCTAACTGGCCTTCGAGCCTCTGTCCCCTGAGCCCTCCACCAGTCCCGTCTGCCAAGGTTCCAAAGGGTGGGGTGAGAAAGGGCGGGGCAAGGGCACCTCTGGTGGTGGTGACATGACATCCTTCCAGAGCTGAGGAGGGGAGGGAGCATGCCCTAGCCAAATGGAAAGGATTCAGAAGCCAGCTGCACTCTCAGACAGGCCACTGCTGTCTGAGGGCCTACAGCAGTGAGGGCCTCATGTAGGACTGGGAAGAGGTGGCAGTTGCCTCCCGAGGACCTGCCCCTGCCTCAAGGGGCTGGGCTGAGAGCAGGTGGTGGATCTCCCTGGGCCTCCAGATTAAGGATATTGTGAGCCGGCTTCTCACTCCCTGTTGGTGGGGCTGCCTCAGTGTTCCCTAAGCAGGACTGTGGGCCTCCACCATTGTGTGTGGGGCTGGAAGACACCGGCCCACTTGCATACTCAACAGGTGCCCTGTGGCTGCCAGGATCCCCATAATAGCCCACCTCCACAGTGCCACCATCAGTGAGAAGTGCCTGCTCATTCTCCTGGGCATGGGGTTCCTGTCTGAACAAGAAGATGAAGGAAAACTACCAGGAGGAGTCAGCCCCTGTGGCCATCAAAGCAGTGGCTGAGGAGAGGGCAGTGGTGGGGCACAAAAATGAAAATTCCTACAGCACCTGCTCATCATCCCACATGATCTCTAATCCACATACTAACCAGGTGGGACTCTGTTCAGCTGTCTGGAATATGAGGAGATCCTGCACTTTCCAGGTGCTATGCTCATAGACTGGAAAGTGGCTTTCTGCAGTGCCAAAAGCCCTTCCTTGGCCTCCAGACCCCAATCCCAGAAACAGTCAGGCACCCAAGAGTAGCTCCTAAAGCCTCTGCCTGGGGGCTTCCCTGCCTCATGCCCACCTGCTTTTCTACCTGTTTGACTGTCTCTGTCTTTCTCTCTCTCAATTTTTATTTCTTTCTTCTTTCTTTCTTTCCTTCTTTCTTTTTCTTCTAAACTTTATTTCCTTGTTTCTTTCTTTCTTATACTGGAATATAACAAATGTATTAACCCAATGCATGGATTTATTCTCTACAAAATAAAGTAACATTCCCTCCTTTCCTCTCACACAAAAAGTCTCCAGTCTAGTACCTCAGGTTCACAAAACCACTTTTGGCATGAGTCATGACAGTTGAGTCATGACAGTTGAATGAAAGTGCTGTTCTGAAAGTGACACCAGAATGGTGGACTAAACAATGCAGAAGTTGGAAGCCTTCTTGGGTAGCTTCCTGCTAACAGATTCTACTGGTACTTATCCTCTGTCAACAGGAATATATATTCTATTTTTTTGTAGTGGGTTTCCATTGTGCAGGAAATGAACAGAAGCAGAGCTGCTCAGTGTCCCTCATATTCCCTTTTTCAACAGGCAGATGTGCTTAGGGCAGACATAGGTGGACTGGATGTCTGCTGATGTTACTGACTCTTTTTACGTACAAAAACCTCCCTGCTGTCTTTTTCACAGAGCCAACTCTCCTGGAGCACTTAGACCATTCACAGCAAGGAGGCATGTGAGAGGGGGTCAATTCAGTCTAGTGTAGAGAGGAATAAAAAGGAAACAAGCTAATAACCCATGACAGTGATTTTCATACAGTGTGCCTCAAGAATTTTTAAAACATGTGACACCTGACTCTTTAGTCAGGGGAACTGACATCTTTTGCTTTAGATTGTCAAAAAATATGAAAAATAATAACAACAGCCAACACAACAATAACTGTTCAGTGTGAATGGATCAAATTTACACTATTTTTACTTTTTGATCAGATTGGCAAAATATGTGGGTTTTGATATGCCACAATATTTTAGTAATAAATGAATGGTGAAAAACATTGAAAATTGCTCCCCTAGGGTTGAGACTGGCTTTGAGGCTAATAGAAAAGAAGACAACTCTGGCCAGATAGATTTCTTCTCCAAATAAAATTATTTTTGAAAATTAAAAGCTGGTAGATTCTGAATGAAGGCCTGTATGGTTCGTTAATGTTATCAATGAATGAACATTACCCATGTCTTTTGACACTCAGAGAATTTTATAACTCAAAGCTTGACTGTGTTCCAAAATGTGAAGCATGTAGAATAATGACTTCCTGAGTAAATGAGATAAAATGATGTCCAGTTTCCTTGGAAGGGGCTAAATGTTGCCATTTGGAAGAACAGTGGAGATTGAAGTTCTTGGCCCTTGTAAGATCCTATACATGACATGATAGGAATCTTGCTTGAATAGTGAAGCAGGTAGATCAATGAAATGAATGGTGAGCGTTTGCCAAACTACTCAAGGCACCAGTCTTTGATTTCCATTTCCTTTGGTGCATTGGGGTCATTGTAAAGAGATAAACCAATCGTTTATTCAACAGTCATTTTTGGAGTGCACTCTTCATCCTGGAAACAGTGCTAATCGTTTGAATCACTAAGATAAAAACACAAACTCTTTGTCTCCATGGAGCTCCTATCTGAGGCAGGAAGATGACAGTTAGGCTGTGGGGACTTGAGGAATAGCTGTTCCTGTGGACGGTGGGGAAAAGGATCCCATGCAAAGAAACCTGACTTGAGAAATGTCAAAAATGATTGGCCAGGACATGGGGATGGTGAAAGATTGTGGGATAAGAAAAAAAAAAAATAGAAGAATAAGAGAGATGACAGGAAAAAAATAGGGGAAAAGGGGAGATTATAGACCTATTTTATGTTGATCACTTGGAGTCTTCTGTTTGTTGTTGGCATATGAAACTTGAGAAATTTTACTTTCATCTATTTGTAAGTTCTTTTGCAAATCAGGAGAATAGTTTTCACACTTGACTATAGGCTGACAATGAGCTGTGGTTGCCACCTTGAGAGGAGACATTGCCTGTCAGTTTTCTACCTGGCCTGTTGATCATCTTCCCCTCCAATTGGGAAGGGGGGATTCCAAGTAGCGGTCTTTTGACATCTTGGCATTTCAGGGAAGCATCTGGATAGAGCAGGGGCAAACAGGGGCTGGGAGCAGCTTTTTGGTGTTGAAGAAGAGCCAAAACTGAGAGAAAATGCAGAGCGGTAGGAGGGGAGGGCATGGTCTGTCTATTGTATTTGAAAGAGAGGGAGAGAAACATGTGTTGGTGGCCTCTAGTACACACCCAACAAGGGTCCTGGCCCACAACCCAGGCATGTGCCCTGACTTGGAAACCAGCCAGTGACCTTGATGTCTGCAGGCCTGCACTCAATGCACTGGGCCACACCAGCAGGACTGGGAAAGTTTGTCAGAGGATAAATTGCCAAGGAGTAGGAAAGTAGCACTACCCAACTTTCTTGCTAGCCTCTTTTTCCTCCCTCCCTGTTTCCTGAGCTTATCCCAAATAGCTCATTTGTCACTTATCTATCAGAAATTCCACACTGCCTCACACCTCAGTCAGTGGCTCATCACCCTCTTAGCTTCCAAGAAACAGAAAAGCAGTCGGATTCCAATGGAGGTCAACTGAAGCCTTTGAGAGATGAAGCCTATTTTCTAGAGGTCAGTCAACTGGTCCAAAGCATGCACAGCCTGAGCAAACAGCTTGTGAAAACAGGCTCAGCAGGAGAATGGCTAGGGAGCCAATGAAGTCCATTAATTATACATCCGTGTATAGAAAGTATTCATCACTCAAAGTGGAATAGCTGTTTCCCTGGGTGCCCAGGAAATCCATAGGTCCCCTGTGGTGGCAGACACGTGTATTAAAGTTGAATCTTGAGATGGGGTTTGAACAATCCTTTGGGTCTTGGGCAAGTCTTCATCCAATTCAGCACTTGCTTTGTTGACACAGAGGTGCCATTGGCTGATATGGAGGTATTGCCATCAAAGTCTCCTGAATCCCCAGATCCTGGATGGCTGATGAATGCTCTCCTCTGCAGAGGGCTGGGTGTTAGCACTGGTCAGCCTCCATGGGTGCATTCCCTACTCCTGAAACATGTGTGATGAACTCATTCTTGTTCCCCAGAGGTATGATCTTAAAGGCTACTAGATATTTGTCTGATTATGATATTGTTGTCCTGAACAGATTTCATATGGCCAGGTACTTCTATCAATGTTTCTGGAGGATCCAGAGAGTTTTCACCAGTGACATCTCCTGGTCACCAACTCACCAGCAAACATGCATTGGTGCAGCTGTGAGGTCATGGAATTTGGAAGCCATGTTGGTTGGAGCCTTCTATACATGTCTGATGATCCCCACCAGTATGACCTTTGAAATCTCAACATCCCCAATTCTGACCAGTTCATCAACCTCAGAGGCAGAAATCACCTTCGATGTGAGTATAAGTTACTCACAATATGCTGGGAAGAATTTTTATTTTATGTATAGCAGGACAGAGGTCAGGCACCCTAGTCATTTTTGGAATTCCCTTCTTACACTCACTCACTATGTTAGTCTGGTATTGGGGATCACCTGGTTTATGAGACACATTGAAGTTAGCTCATAAGATAGCCTAACTTTTCTGAGAACTGGGATAAATGATATCCTGGAGGAGTAGGTGATGAATTGGAATTTCTCATGCAACTTTCACACATATTTAAATGGATTATTAGCAGTTTTTAAACATTTCCATATCTAAAAACTAGAGTGTGGCTACAGTGTCCACATTTTATATAATTTTATATAACTAGATACAAATAATATCTACTTCCATGTATAACAAAAATAAAGCAGAGCCATTTTCCCCATCATAGTTTCTTTAAGTCTGATGTCTTTTTTTTTATCTGAAAAGCTATCACTTAACTACATGAAACTGGAGTATTCTTGATTTTTTATGTCAGACCTTTTTTTGATTCTGCACAAACGGTCTCATTACTTAATTCCAGGGAACATTGTAGAAAGTCAAAATAAGTCACATCAGAAATAATTTTACATGAAGGCAGTCTGGGCATGAGAATAGTGATTATGTATGCAACTCAGAATAAACTATATTTTGAAATTATTTTGGCAGTGGACTATGTGACCTGTTTTCTCATTCTAGTGTTGTCAATGATGTTAAGGTTCAGAGGGAGGAAAATGGAGATAACTCCTACCTCAGGTTTGCTCACAAAGGAAAATGAATTTCAAATCTGACAGGAAACGCCCAACTCCACATCCCTTAGCCCTGTTTGGGGGGATTCCCACACCTCATGATCACCACCAACCACAACTTCTGCAGAAATGAAAATGAGCATTTTTACATAAAAATGACTTACAATTTCCGAAACCCTCAATTGCCCTGTCCATAGTCCATCCCACTTGCACTGGTGACCCATCATCCCCTCCCAAAGACATACCAGATGTTTTCTGTGACATGGGAATGGAAGAGTCATGCAGTTAGACACTTTCACTCACAACTAGCCTCTTCCCTGTTGCATTCAAGCAGGGAACATGATGGAAATGACCCATCTTTTATACCCCTTCTGTCACCCACAAATTAAAGGTGTCATTCTACTCCATCTTCATAACAAGCTCTGTGGTCTTCAATCAGTGTGTTCTATCTATTGTGGTCAACATGACAGAAAATTTACTCTTCAACCTTATTTCAAGGAAACTCATCAAGTGTTTCAACAGCAGATGCAGCAGTGAAATTCCACGATATTCATTTTTGGGTTTAGTTTTACATCCAAGGAATCATTTCATCCATTTGGATGGTTAGTTTGACAGGATTCCTGAAACTGATGGACCTCATAGTACCAAGGAAAGAATCTCAGCTTTAACAGCAGAATGCTGGAACAAGGCCATCAAAAACCTCATCACCTTGGATAGGGGATTGGCTTTGCCTAATATAGGGACCAAGACCCATGTTTAACTCTACCACCATCATTATCAAAAGTAGTAGAGGTCTAATTTATTTTACTTTTGCTCACAAATTAGGACTCATTCCTAACATTTCCCCACCTGCCTCATGTTAGATATCTGAAAAAGAAAGACTGTCTCCGCTTTAGTTGTCACTGGGAGAATAAAAACACAATCCCTTGTAAGCAGAATGCCCTCCCCCACCACATCAACAACAAAAAAAGCTACTGAGGCAGTCTCCTTTCCAGGCTCTACATTTTTGAATGACCTTTCCTTTTCATAGCAGATATTTCAACTATGTGGGTGACAAACACTCCAAATCCGATTGGTGTCTGTATTTATGTTCAGCTGGGAAACCCTCACCAAGGTGCTGTGTGTCCTTCTACCTCTGTGTGATATCATCTACATTTGTGCTGTGAGCATGATGCCAAATCAGTGAGTGTCACCAATGGGGTCTTTGTTCTCTCTTGCTTTGGGTACATTTGTCTCTGGTTCTTGCTGTCCAGAATGCACATGCTATGCTGGAGTGCATTGTTGGATACTTCAGTACCTCTGCTCAGTTTCAGGTGACTTGGGTTACAAGGTTTGGAGACTCGTGACAATTCGGCACAAAGCTGTGTGAAACAGACTATCCTTTTTCTCGTGAAAATGTTTTCTTTCACAATAGACTTTTCTAAACCAAATACTTCAGAATTGAGCACAGAATCAGGCATCTAGGAAGGTTCACTGATGAAACTATTATACGAAGAGGAAACCAAACAGGAAACCAGCCCAAACCTCCAACTGCACATAATTCTGGGACAGCACTTAATTCAGGGGCCTTGACCGCCCTCTGGTGGTTGGAGCCCTTCCTGCAGGGAGAATTGTGCCAGGGCTCAGATTACTTTTCCTTCACTGTGTCTTTCGCACAGTAATACACAGCTGTGTCCTCCGCTGTTAGGCTGCTCAGCTCCATGTAGACTGTGTTTGCGGACTTCTCTGCGGTCATGGTGAATCTTCCCTGGAACTTTGGTGCATATCTTTTGTCACTATCTCTAAGGTCAATGCTTCCCATCCACTCAAGCCCTTGTCCTGGGACCTGTTGCACCCAGCTCATCCAGCTGTAGTAGCTGAACCCAGAAGCTTGCAGGAGACCTTCACTGAGGTCCCAGGCTTCTTCACCTCGGCCCCAGACTGCACCAGTTGCCCCTGGGCATAGGCACCTGTGGAGAAGAGACAGCAGTGGGTGGAGATTCCATTGATTTTCCTGGTCCCCTCCTCAAGCTAGGGACTGGTGACCCCCTTACCTGTAGCCACTGCCAGCAGGAAAAAGGCTTTCCAGCTCCAGTCCATGGTGAGCAGCTGTGCTGTCAGGATTTTTCTTGGGGAGGGTGTGGCTGTGGGTGATGCTCTCAGGGCACAGACAGACCCACATTTAACCTAGTCTACCTCTCCTCATTTGCATATTCATGTGGCAGAGTGTTTCATAGCTGAATAATTCACTCCACCTGAGAGAAGTTAGATGACACAGAAACTCACACTTAAAGGGAGTCTGAGGACCCAAGTCTTAATCAGCTTGTAGCATATGTGTCCTTTGCCATGTCCCTGAGTTCTGTTCTAACATAGCCTCACACTCTGAGGAACAACACCCACAGGACCTTCTCCTCTTTAAAAACCCAATGTTGAGTGACACACCAGCCATATGGACCAGTTCTGGACTTTAACTGAATGTCTTACTCCTAGAATCAGGGTGTCTTCAAAAGGCAGCACTGAGTAAATTGAAAACACCACTACTATTTCCTGCTCCTCAACATCCAGATATAAAAAATCCCTAGAAATACCACTGTTGACTGTGGTTCTCTTTTCTTCTTGCATTTGGCAAATGCCCTGATAGGAAGGGGTATTTACAGTAACCTCATTCCAACACTCATTTTAGATTATTTTCAAATTGAAAAGTGGAAACCCAAGTCCTCAGAGGAAATCCCTTTCTAGCTCCCTCTTCACCTGCTCCTAGGACAGCAGCCCTGTGACCATGGGTCCCCCACACCCCCTGCTGCCAGCATGTGCCCTGCAGGGGATAGTTCTGTCAGGCCTCACAGGGCATGGACCTCTCAGTGAAGAATGAAAGGCTGCACCCTGACTTCAGGATGGCATGTCAAGGTCAGCATGTATTTAGACTTCCCAGGATACAGAAAATTGGTTTTATGAAACCCGGTGACTCCTCATGGAGCCCCTTCCCTGGAGCTGCCAGATGCACTGACTCAGCTGACACTCCGATGTCCAGAAGCTCTTCATGGCTTTGGGGAACTACGCTGTCCTCTAATTCCTCTGCTCACACGTTTCACCAGTGTATCCCTGTATGTGGTCCTAATTAAATTACACACAGTTTCAAACAACACACGCACACACACACACACTGTTGGTTTCCAGGGTAATGACTCCAGTTCTTCCTTCTCCCCTGTCCCCTGTTCCCAGCACATGGGCATCATCCCCACTCTGACCTGAACTGAGCAAGTGACCTTTGTGCAACCATTGTCACTATCCAAATCCAGAAATTCTCACTTCCTCAAACTAACTCACTAAGTGATAGCACACTATTTCCTTCCTCCTACCCTGGCCACCTGTTTCTGTTGTGTGTCCATGCCCTTTGACCACTCCATCTCACAAACATGGAAGCCAGCACCTCTGAGATTCTGAGAGTGATGTATTTCCCTGGGCCTTGTGTATCCAAGGCTCATCTGTACTCTTGCATCTGTACACTTTCTCTTCTTTTTTTAAAGGGGATGATATTTTGTGGTGAGGATGGAGCATATCTCACTATTGGGTTTCCCATTCATTCTGCCTTGTTTTCACAAGAATTCAATTGCTTGTAAACAGGTTTTGTTTGTTTGTTTATTTGTTTTGCTATTTTCCTGACCAGGAAGGAGAGGGCTCAGCACAGAATAGGTGGACAGGCAATATTGACTTCAGGTGAAAGAAGTCAATATGTGGTCACATGAAGTTGAGAGGAAACACCTGTCAACAGAGGCTGTGCTGAGGTAGGACAAACACTAATAATTTCCATAGTGAGCTCAAGTATCTCTGCCATTTTCTCCTGTCCATGCTGGAAGCAGCACAACAAAGACAAATGGAGACACAACCTGTTTGATGGGGGCAGGACCAGAGGGTTCCTGGGTCTCACAGTGACCAGTTATACTTACACATCATACCTGTTTCATCCTGGAGTTCCTGGGATAGGCACACACATCCTGATCCTGCACTGTGGCTCTGAGAAAGTAAGAGATTATGACAGAAAGTAAGTTCAGGGAAATCAAGGAATGAGGGTGATGTGATGGTTACAGAGGAGTCTCAAAGTTATTGTCAGTTGAAGGACTCAGAACTGAGACACAGGAGGAGCCCATTTGCCACGAGTGCAGGAAGTTGGGCCAAGCTTTTATGGACCCTGTACTTTCAAAGTCAGCTGACTGGAGAGTCCCTTTTGTCCTCTGGTCTGTTCCTTAACCCAGGGACTTGGGATCCCCTTACTGGTAGCCACTGCCACCAGAGAATGGGCTTTCCAGCTCCAGTCCAAGGTGAGGGGCTTTGCCATCAGGATCTCATGAGGGAGGGTGTGGCTGTGGGATTTCTCCAACCACTCCTGTCTCCTCTCCACAGGTGTTCAACGGACAGTCAATGACCCCTACATTAGTGAGGGTGATCTGCCTCCCACAGTCCACTGAGTTAAAACATGCATGGAAACCACAGATAATGTAGGGACACACATTTAGGTGGATCCCTAAATTAATGGTCACAAGTCCTAAGTCATGACACCCCTGGTGTGAGATAAGCCCCTGATGCCCTGAGCATTTCCTTGTATCCAGATATATACGTACCCTTGGGACCCTGAACAACCTGTTGTCATGGGCCCCCTGGGATTCTGTAGCCATCTGCTTCCCCGAGTGACCCTTGGTGTCCTAAGTGCCTTCTTGTGCCCTCAGCACCTACAGATATCTTAGCTGCTATAAGAGCTCAGCTGTTGGGAGAGCTGGTTCCTGGATGTCAATGGGTCAATGACTGACTTTGAAGAGATGGTGCATAATCACTTTACTACTTGGACTTATAGTGTGTCCCTCCAGCCACTGGAGACTTGCTCCTGGGGAATACCTGAGGCACTTCCAGGTAGCACTCTTGCAGGAGACACTGTCCCCAGAGGTGGAACAGGTGAGGGACAGTGTCTGCCAAGGCTGCATCACCTTGGAGCTCAACTCCTGCAGTTACACCTGGGACAGGACACCTGGGGACAAATAAAAAGCAACAGGTTTAATCATTCCACATCAGCGTGAACTCTGCTGTGCACCATCAGGTATCCCAGACAGTGACCCCACAGGAGACCCAGCATAGGAATGAAGATGAGGAGATAGGCATTGCCCTGTGTCAGTCAGGCCCAGCAGACTATGCAGCCTCCAGTGTGGCCCTTTTAAACAGGAAGCCATTTCTGGCATCTGCATG
Source organism: Noctilio leporinus (assembly GCA_004026585.1). Lineage (NCBI taxonomy): Eukaryota > Metazoa > Chordata > Mammalia > Chiroptera > Noctilionidae > Noctilio > Noctilio leporinus. The sequence goes on along the minus strand of PVIW01009688.1, from coordinate 12,456 downwards.
AATATCATTCACTGATCAAAGGCCCCAGATGTGCACAGCCCACTGCAGCACAGCCCTGATCCTGCAGCCAGCTTCCTCCAGAGCTGTGTCCATGGGCAAGTTGGATGCAAAGCAGAGGCAGAGACAAGGGTGCTCACAGGCAGGTTCCTGCATGTGGGCATTATTGATCTTACATTGATTTTAGAATCTGTATACAAGTATTCATTGATTGGATTCAATTAATTAGTTACTTCAGCCAACATGAGAGCCAGTTACACACCTATCACCCTCTAGGAAACAAGGAGAGAGGCAGCCATCTCTGTGTTCCAAGAGTCAATATGCCAGGAGCTTGTGGGTTAAATGCACACCTGGCCCCCACTGGATGAGCCTTGGGTCAGGAAGGGCACCAGTGAGTGCTGTCAGTCCCTGGAGACCCACAGTGGAAAGGGAACAGGCCTGGGTTTGGGTGTCACTTGCAGATGAGGGTGCCATGCAGCTGAGCACAGGGAGGTGCTGCAGTGTCTCTGCAGGGCCAGAGCAAGAGCAGCTCAGTGCCAAGAGTCCAGGTGGATGGATAGATGCTCTTCCTTCTAAAATGGCCCCACGTGCTACTCAGCACAGAGGGCTGGCTCCCAACAGATGACTCCTGCACATGGGGCATCTTAGGGGTGAGTTTCTGTTTGCTGACACTACTCCACACGAGATATAGGACTGTGACTCTTCTGGAACTTTCTGCTGCAGCATCCAGCAAGCTGTGTCCTCGGCCCACTGTTCTCAGGCCTGTGTCGTACCCTCTGTGCTTGATTGAGCACATGCATCCTGTCCACCCAGCTGGCTGCATCCATGGCTGGGGCAGCATGTCACCATTATTTGCACATCCATATAACCACTGTACGTTGGCTAATCAGTGGTGGACACTGCCCACTACTGGCCCCTGGATGAAGCTGACCTGCTGCCTAGAGGACCAGGGATAAGCAGTCTCCCAGGTTCCTCCAGTCTGTGGGTTGAGGGTGACAACTGGAGGAGGACACAACAATGTTTCCAGCTGTGCCCATGGCCAGGCTATGTTCCTCCAGGCCCTAGTGTATTTCCAGTGGGGCACCCATGGCAATGGCTATAGGGCCTTTGCCTTTAGGCAGTTCTTCATACGTGGACTGTCCCTGGTGGAAACACAGGAGGTGTCACAGCAGCACAGCCTAGAGTCCATCACTAGACACCCCAGAGACCCAGCAGGAATGAAAGCTCTGACATTTGGTGGGAAGGCATTTCCTCATGTCACTCCTGGTGATTGCCTGGGCTGACCACCACCCTCCCTGCTCTGTGCAGAGAGACAGTGAGAAATAGGGGATGGTCACAGAGGGGCCAATGGCAGGGCAGAAAGCTCTGTCTCTAAATAGCAAGACCAATGCCCTCATTCACACCATTGTGAATTTTTTTCTGATTCACTTGAAGTTCTGAGTGGCCCAGAAGGATAAGATACTGACCCATGTGATCTCTTCATCCCCAGCCATGCTGTTTGGCAAGTTAAGAGGGAGGCCCAACCTCAGTCCAACAGAGGGGATTCCTGCTGGACCAAGGGTACGTTGCTCTAGGAAACCAGGCTCTCCAGGCTGACAAAGGCCCATTCAGCTTCCTTCTGAAAACCTACTCTGGTCCTGGGTTCTGAGAAGTTCTGATGCTGGGTGAGAAAGTGGGTCAAAGAAGACTCTGACAGAAGCAGTGAGACCTGTCTACTCCGATGCAGCATGAGCATGAAGTCCTGCTTCAGGGTGTGGCCAGAGCCCAGGGTGCAGCTTTGAAGTTTGGACAGGAATCCTGTCTGGTGGTGGTGGTAGAGACATCATCGTTGAGGTGAGGTGAGGCCACACTGCCTCCCTGAGCCTCATCCAGGAGGTCACCCCACCAAAGCCTGCCCTACAAGCCCAACCGAGGCTTCAGGGGAAAGGCCCCCTTTTCTATTATGAGATTATGCAATTATTTACATAGAAAATCTAAAGAATCTAAAAGTATATGTATTCAAATTAATTCCTACATTACATGATAGCCAAGCAATGGGAAAATACATTTAAAAAGAAAAAAAAATTAATAACGAACTGCAACAATACAGCATAAAAGCAAAGAGTAAACACCTCAGGTTACATCCAAAATTTGATGCCTGAGATCTGTCCACTGAAAGATATAAAATGTTACTCAGACACTATGAATAAAGAAAAAGGTAGACCATGCAGTGTGTTTATGGATAGAAAATCCAATATATTTCTGATGCCAATTGTCCCTAAATAACATTTATAGTTTCAATTCAATCCCAATCAAAACCCCAACACATTTTTCAATTACAGTTGTCCCAATTTGCCCCCCCCCATTGCTCTCCATTACCCTGCCAGTCCTCCACTTCAAGAGTCAGCCCCCACTCTGTTGTCCTTGTCCATGGATCTTTTATACTTGTCCCCTTTCCATCCCTGTTATTCTCCCCACTCTGGGCACTGTGGGTCTGTTCCCTGCTTCTCTTTTTCTGGTTCTAGTGTGCTCATTTGTTTTGTTCATTAGATTCCTCTTATAGTTGAGATCATACAGCATTTGTCTTTCACCATGTAGCTTATTTCACTTAACATAATATACCCCAGTTTCATCCACACTGTCACAAAAGGTAGGGTTCCCTTTTCTCCACATCATCATCAGTACTTTTTTGATTTTTTTTTTGAATGATGGGCATTCTGACCAGTATGATGTGATATCTTATTGTGGTTTTAATTTGTATCCCTCTGATGGCTAGTGATATTGATCATTTTTTCATATGCCTGTGGGCCCTCTATATGTCCCCTTTAGAGAAGTGTGTATTTTGATCCTTTGCCCATTTAAAAATTGGATTGTTTTTCTTCCCAGTGTTGAGTTACATGTGCTCATTATATGTTTCGGAGATCAAATCCTTGTTCAAGATGTCATTGGCAAATATGTTTTTCCGTGTGGTTGGTTTTCTTTTCACTTTGTTGATATTTCATTTAGCTGAACGGAAACATTTTGATTAGTTCCATTTGTTTGATATTTTCTTTATTCCCTTCCCATAGGAGATATATTAGCAATAATCTTGCTGGCTGGGGTATCTGAAATTTTACTGCCTATGTCTTTATCTAGAACTTTTGTGGTGTCATAAGTTATGTTTAAGTCTTTAAACCATTTTGAGTTTATTCTGGTGTATGGTGTAAGCTGATTGTGTAGTTTCGTTTTTTATTTTTTTTTAATATACCATTCCAGTTCCTCCAATGTTATTTGTTGAAGAGGCTGTTTTCATTCCATTTTATGCTTCCTTTCTCTTTCTCAAATATTAATTGACCATAGAGACCTGAGTTTAATGTTTGGCTCATATTCTGTTCCATTAACCTATGTATCTGTTCTTTAGGCACTACCAGACTCTTTTGATTACAGTGGTTTTATAATACAGTTGTTGTGGTCCCTCCTGCTTTGTTTTCTTTCTCAAGATTGCTGAGGCTCTTTGGGAGTGTTTCTGGTTCTTTGCTATGAACAAATTTTTGAAGTATTTGATCTACCGTGAAGTAGGTAATTGGTATTCTAAAAGGGGTTGCGTGGAATTTATACATTGTTTTGGCTATTATAGATATTTACATAATAATGTTAATTTTTTCCAGTTTATGAGCATAGTTAAAGCTTCCTTTTATTTGTATCTTAATTTTTTTTCCTGTGGTGTTCTGTATCTTTCCAAGTGCAGGTCTTTCACCTACTGGGTTAAGTTTATCTCTAAGTACTTTATTTTTCTTGTGGCTATATTAAATGGGATTTTTTCCTAGTTTCTGTTTCTGATATTTCATTGTGTACAAAAATTCCTTTAATTTCTTTTTTATTTAATGTAGAAATTTTTTATTATTTTTCAAAAATCACCCTGGGTAGGGATTTTTAATTATTTATATTATTTTATTTTAAATTTAATATTATTGTTGTTGTATTACATCCATCCCCTTTTTGTTCCCCTCTGTCCCCTTCCCCTCCCACCAATTCCCCCCAAAGTCAATCCCACTTGTTGTCCATGTCCATGGTTCCTTTATACTAGGTTATTATCTAAACTGCTCCTCTTCCTTGCCTCTTCCTCCTGCCTCCCCTCAACCCCCTTCCCCCTAACCACTGAAGGCCTATTCACTGTATTCATATATTTGGTTCTATTTTGCTAGTTTTATTCATTATTGTCCAGTAATAGGTGAGATCATATGGCATTTTTCCTTCACTGAGTGGTTTATTTCACTAAGCATAATACTTTCTAGTTCCATCCATGTAGTTGCAAAGGTTAGGAGTTCCTTCTTTCTTTCTGCTGTGTAGTATTCCATTGTGTACATGTACCAAAGTTTTTTGATCCAATCATCCACTGATGGGCACTTAGGCTGTTTCCAGCACTTGGCTATTGTAAATAGCACTGCTGTGAACATAGGTGTACATAGGTTCTTCTGTATTGGTGTTTCAGGATTCTTTGGGTATAGTCCAAGTAATGGAATTGCTGGATCAAAAGGCAGTTCCATTTTTAGTTTTTTAAGGAAACCCCATACTGTTTTCCACAGTGGCTGCATCAGCCTACATTCCCACCAACAGTGCACCAGGTTTCTCTTTGCCCCACCCAGGGATTTATCTTCTGAATGGGGAATTAGCAGAAATGGCCAATGAAGCTCACTGGGAGAACTTAGTGTATGTGTTGGCTGTAAGCCAACACTGCAGTAAAACTACAGAGTCATCACTGGACTCACACCTTACAGTTCATGGAGCAAATGTGACTCCACACCTTTGAGAAAAGCTCCAGATCAGGACTCTCAGATCCTCCAGAAGCTTTGAAAATCTTTGGAAGGAAGCAGCCCAATCCTGACATTTACTACAATGAGACCACTTTCAGAGAGTGGAAATTGCCAGTTAGATGCCCCATCAAGAACCCTGTCTAATCCCTGGTCTGTTCTTACCCACTTGCTCATGTACATGAATTGTTATGCACCCCAATGCATGCCTTTGTCCCTTTCCCTTATAACTGCAATTGTTAGGTAGACTCAGCAGTTTGATCCCAGGTTTTGATCCTGGATATCTTAGGGGGTTTGAGCCTCACCCTTCTGCTTTCATGTCTGCCCTCCTTTGGGCATGCTGACAAGAAAGCCTGGGTGACCACTGCTTTACACCTGGTGGGACAGTTCACCCACCAAAGTCCCTGCCCAACACAAGAACCCTCACAGGCCTCACCCTCTGACCACAACACAGCCTGATCCAGGCAGGTCCAGGTCCAGAAAGCCACTTCACCCTTGCTGGAGAGGCCTGCCCTACCCTTCCATGACCTAGTTTATGTCAGAACTGAATTCAGCCTGATCCCATGGTAGGTGGGGATCATCAGACTTGACATCTGTAGGTATTTTATGTGGGAGCCCTGCTGAGTTGTCACAGTGGCTGCAGCATTGGTGTTATGTGCAGGGAGCTGGGGCAATGACAACCACCATTGGGCATTTCTTCTCCATCAGGTTTGACCACAGCTCTGCTAGCTGATGCAGTTGCATCAGGGGGCTGCTAGTTGCTGCTGAGATGTCTGTTCTGTTGGTGGTCTGAGTGCTGGAGCAGATGTTAGAGAAAGAGGAAACCCTAGACTACTGCAGGAACCTAAGCTTTGCTTCCACCTGCAACTGCTCCTTGGGTGAATGCTCTGATGAGCACACCCTGGTGTCATGAGAACACTTGGTGTCCAGATAGACTCCTGGTGTATTGAGTGGCCCCTGTTGTCCTTATCAGCCTTGGTTTCCTGAGCACCCCCTGGTGTGAGAGAATACCATAATGCCCTGAGTGCCCCCTACTGTCCATATAGCTCCTGGGATCCTGAGCACCCTCTGGTGTCCTGGGCCCCTGGTATTCTGAGTGCTGGCTGCTGCCCTGAGTGCCCTCTGGTGTCCACATATTTTCTGGTGCCCTGAGCTCTTCCTGGTGTTCTGAGCACCCCCTGGTGTGAGTGCCCCCTGATATCACAAGTGACTTGTTATGTACTGAGCACCTACGGTCACCAACCCCTCCAGACTCCCACTGGGAAGTTTGTGTCTGGGATGAAATTGTCCCTAAATAACATAGATAGTTTTAATTCAAACCTGATCAAAACTGCAATATGTTTTTGAAATAATGAAGCTGCTATTAAGAGTTTTGTAAAAATGCAAAAGAGAAGGAATAACAAAAATTTTGAAGGACACATTTGTTGTGACCCACCTAACAGAGATGAAGATTCACCCAAACCTGTGGTGATGAAGTCCACGAAAAGTTGTCAAAGAATAAACACAGAGCATCACAGGGCAAAGCGTAGAATCTGCAGACGCAGTCATTCACTTTATGACAAGACACAAGTGCAGGGTTGGTGGACAGCTTTACTCTCAGTTACCACTAGTAGGAGTGTGGAGTGTTGTAGCCATGCTGAATGATAGTGCAGTGGTTTCTGACAGAGCTAAACACACTCTCACCACAGGGTCAAACAACCATGCCCTTGGTATTTACCCAAAGGAAAGTAAGAACTATGTCCACACAGAAACCTGCACGCAGTGTTTATGGCTGATTTTTTACATCTGCCAGCACTTGGAAACAAGCAATATGTCCTTCAGGAGGTGAGTGGATAATATGCTGTTGTTCATCCTGACAGTGGACACTACAGTGTCACCTGGATTTGGCAGAGATGCTGAGGGTGTGAAGAAAGTGTGAAGTACAGATGCCTTGAGAACCAAACCCAGGAGGCAATGGTTTCAAGATGAGAAAGTGGCCAGTGAGGACAAAGGCAAGGAAGAGATGGTGTAGAGTGAGATGGAAGAGAACATATGTTGAATCTGATATCACAGAATCTAGTACAACATGAAAATTGACTGTGCAAACAAAAAACTGGAATAAGTAACTCTGGTTGGTTTAACATCTGCAGGTTTTTGTGAATGTGGCCAACTCTGTAAGTACAATAAATTTCATTGATTCTTCTGGAGAGTGGGGTAAAGAGTGGCATCAAATCATTTTAAATGTTATAGTAAGACTTCTACTCATTTAATATATACTCTTTGTCTTTTGTCCGACCTCTTGGGTAGGACATATTGGTCATTTCTTCTTGGTGCTTATTAAATTTCTCCTAAAGGGTTTTGAAGCTTGCTTCAAATCAGTTCCAACAGTTTTAGAACTAAAAGCTTTCTTCCTGTACTATATGAGGGGTCTGGCTACTGGGAGGCATTGGTACCATTGTAGATGACCAGGCCACCAAGGCCTTCTGTGACTGCTGTGTGATTCCAGCTACCTACAGCCTTGCTCTTCAGCTCATGGGGCCACCTGGAGTTTCTCTCAGAACATGTAGGAGTTGTTGCAAGTGCTCTGAGGTCAGTTGTCACTGTGTGTCCACTTAACACAGGCCTGTCCTGCAGTAGAGTCTAAGTGACCTGATATCACTAGTTTGTACCTTTTTGGCTCAGAAGGGGGATTGTGGCCAGCTTCAGGTCACCTGAATGTTCCTGGCACTGAGTTCTCATGGAGGGACTGACACAGCAGATGGACATGAGGGGATAAGGGTGTGTTTAAGGTAAAATGTACCAGGGCAGGAAAGGAGGGAGCAGAACCCCAGGCACATGGGGCTTCATGATTAGGATAGGTTTAGTGAGTGTTTGGGCAGTGGAAGACAGTGGAAGACAATGGTGATGATGGGGTGGGTTCCTGCAGGTCCTGGATGAACAGCAGAGGGTGGGCAGGAATCAGATGGTTCTCATGATCCAGGTGGGTTCTTCCCATGAAGCTGAGATATGATGAGTTCCCCTAGCATTATGTTCAGAGACCTGCCAGAATGCTGCCCAGTTCCCTGTGACAGGGCTCCTTCTCTGGGCTTGCTTCCTGCCTCATGCTGGGGACACAATGAGAGCTGGTCTGGTTCCCAGGCTCAGAGCTTCTCCATTCAGTACACTGATGAGAACAACAAAAATGTTTGAATCCTGAAGATCAACATGAAGCCATGTGGGTAAAAGTCAAGTGGCTAACTGCCCCTCAAAGGGGACAGGCACCCTAATGAGGCAGAAGGCGTGGGGTTGATCATTCCCATGTGGGATAGTCATTGCTGTGTGAAGAAAAGCATGTCACTCAGAACATGGATTGAGAATTGCCAGCACTGCACTGCCGTATCGGGGGGATCATTTTCTGTCAAAGAGCAGGGATTCCTGGTTGCAGGGAGGGGGGAGGCAGAGGCAAGGAATAGGAACAGTTTAGACAAGAACCTAGTATAAAGGAGCCAAGGACATGGACAACAGGTGGGATTGACATTGGGGGGAATGGGTGGGTGGGAAGGGGGACAGAGGGGAGCAAAAAGGGGATGGATGTAATACAACAATAAAAATAAAAATAAAAAAGTGAGGATTCCTGATAGGTTTTGTTTACCAGCCAGAGAAAGAAGGCCAGGTAGGGATAGGGTGACAATAGAGACTCAGATGAGAAAACAACTGTATTGGCAAACAGTTAGTTCCTACATTTTTGCTTGCAGATAATGTAAGAAGTTAAAAATATGTAAAAGAAAACATATTTGACAATGACACCTCAGACAAGGGTTTGGTCTCCAACATATATCAGGAACTAATGGAGCAGACCCTGTAGGTGTGTAGGCCCCTTTTCTGGATGAGGGTGTAATCAGGTGCCTGTATCTAGTGTTATCAACAGTTGAGGCTGGAGACAAGTGCACCTCCTGGAGAAAGACCCCAGGCTCAGACCTTGTAAGACAGGACTCATTGTACTTGGTGATGTTGGTTCTCTTGGCCCTAACATTCTCTGACTTCCCAACCATTGAGACAAAGCAGACTGAGTGTTGAGAAGATGCTTTTCTATCACTGGGACTCAAAGGCATAGAGAATCTTGAGATGCATGGAGAAACTATTTGTTTACAATAACCAGAAAAGGCTGTTTACAGATGTTCTTTCATAGACAGTGATGGAAAACTTGCAAGAGGATAATGGAATGGAGACACTGAGGAGAGAAATGAGAATGATATACTAATGATCAGTGAGTTTGGCTGTAGTTGCCTTATCTATGCTTGGTACCAATGACTTCTATACAGCAAAAGGATATTGTCATGTTTGATTAGTTTTTTATCTTTTGAGATCCAAATGTGGTCCATAATATCTGGATGGGTCTTAGTATAATGGGTGCATAATAGAAGGAGGCAGAAGGTGATTATAGTCCATGAGAAGAAGGACGTAATGTGAGCAAGGATGTCATGTGACCTGTACCAGGCTGTGGTGAAGGAGGAAGAGGCCACGGGACAAGGAATGCAGGTCTAGCATTCTGGAAAAGACAAAGAAACAGGCTCCCTTGTATGAAACTGTTCAGGCTGCTATAACAGTATGCCAGGGACTGGGAAGCTGATAAACAAACATTTATGTCCCACCAATGTAGAGTCTGAAATCCTGAATTAAGTTGCCAGTGTAACAGAAAATGAAAACTTTATACTACTCTGACTATGAAATGAGATTAGAATTATATGTACTGCCCAAGTGATATACAGAACTCACATACTAACAGTTTCCTCGTAAGCATATTGCAATCATCAGCAGGTCCATTCCTGCTTGTACAAGAAAGTGTCATGTGACAAAATTCATGTCCATATATTAAGTGACCTGTTTTCTCAGTCTAGTGTTGTCAATGGTGCTGGGGTTCAGAGAGAGGGAAATGGGGGAATTCCTAGTAGAAATATGCTCATAGGAAAGGAAACTTCCTCCCTTATAGGAAACCATCACCTCCAGCATTTTGTGCTCTGTTTCTGGGAATGGTCACTGTAGTCAGAAGTTGCTGGGCTCCCCACACAACATAGAATGTCCCTAATGTATAATAAATACTTTTTCTATTCAGATTGATTTTTTGGAAATATATACTTCATGATTACATTTATCATATCATTGGCTTAATATATATGTATTTTTATGTACAGATTTGTGTAATTTTTAAAAAGATTTTATGTATTATGTTTAGAGATAGGGGAAGGGAGAGAGCCAGAAAGGGAGAGAGACATCAATGTATGGTTGCCTTTCACTGGCCTCCAGCTACAGAGCTGGCTGGAAACCTGGCTTGCAACCTGGTTATGTTCCCTGGCTAGGAATCAAACCAGCAACCTTTGGGTTCACAGGCTGGCACCTTATCCACTGTGCCATCAGCCAGATTTCTTTAATTTTAACAAAGTGTAATTTATCAATATTCTAAAGTAAGTTTTATTGAATTTTTATAAAAACTCCCCGGAAATTGGTCAGCCTTCAGTTTCCATGTGAGAGCAGTGATACAGAAACAGTCTGTGGAACCAGGAGTGCATTGCTGCTAGAAATTCACACATAAATCTGAAAGTGTGTTTGGAGGTGTGAAAGGGGAGAATTCTGGACATAATTTGAATCTCATGGCACAAATCTTCCTGATTTGCATGAACAGGGTGTTACTACTCATATGGGTTAAAGGCTCTTGTATTTAGGACTTAGAAGGAAGTACAGAACATGATAGAGACAACTTATCTCATCTTAGAAATCACCTAAATAACTATAAACTGGACTTTGCTACATATAGAAATGTTTAAGATTCTGAATTTAGAGATTAAAAGAAGTAAAAAGTATGTTATTGCAAACTGGAGGAAAAGGGTGTTTCTTGTTACCATCACTCACATTTTTACAGTGTCTCTAATATATTCTTTAACAATATCACAGGTCCTGGGGATTAGTAGTTGGACACTTTTGAGGTCACTACTCATCTGGTTACACCATGACTTACATTAGCTGCATAACTCATTGTGGCTCAATTAATCAAATCTCTGAACACTTAATGGGAAGAGGACATCCCTGGTGATGGGCTCTTCACATGAGGAGCCATAGTTTCATTGCTCAAGACCCCTGTCACAATCCATATAATCATCATCATCATCATCATCATCAATCATTACTTCATTTATAATCATTCTTCCCATTTTCAGATAAAGAATCATTGTGGTTGTCCACATATTATGAGTCTTTATCTAAAAAAAAAAAAAAAAAAAAAAAAAAAAAAAAAAAAAAAAAAAAAAAAAAAAAAAAAAAAAAAAAAAAAAAAAAAAAAAAAAAAAAAAAAAAAAAAAAAAAAAAAAAAAAAAAAAAAAGCCAGTTTCTCCTCTTTAGATAACATTGGGGGATTGAAATCACAAAGGTCCCACCTGAAAAGCAGCCCAAGGCCTTTAAAAAACTGATTATCTTGAACAAGTGTCAAGTTTCATCTAAAACTTTGAGTCAAAACCCATAACTAGTTATATCATCATCACCACGCCTGCTACCACCACCACCACCATCATTGATAATTGTTATTTTCATGTTCTTTTTTTTCTTTTTCTTTTAATTTTATTGTTGTTGTATTACATCCATCTTTTTTCTCCCCTCTGTCCCCCTCCCCACCCACCCTTTACCCCCAAAGTCAATCCCACCTGTTGTCCATGTCCATGGTTCCTTTATACTAGGTTCTTGTCTAAGCTGCTCCCCTTCTTTGCCTCTGCCTCCCCCCTCCCCCCTACCCCGTTCCTCCTGACCACTGCAGGCCTATTCCTTGTATTCATACACTCGGTTCTGTTTTGCTTGTTGTTAGTTTTGCTCATTATTGTCCTGTAATGGGTGAGAACATATGATACCTGTCCTTCACTGACTGGCTTATTTCACTAAGCATAATATTCTCCAGTTCCATCCATGTTGTTGCAAAGGGTACAAGTTCCTTCTTTCTCTCTGCCATATAGAATTCCATTGTGTAAATGTACCAAAGTTTTTTGATCCAATCATCCACCGATGGACACTTAGGCTGTTTCCAGCACCTGGCTATTGTAAATAGTGCCGCTATGAACATAGGTGTGCATAGATTCTTATGAATTGGTGTCTCAGGCTTCTTTGGGTATAGCCCAAGTAGTGGAATTGCTGGATCAAAAGGCAGTTCCATTTTTAGTTTTTTAAGGAAACCCCATACTGTTTTCCACAGTGGCTGCACCAGCCTACATTCCCACCAACAGTGTATGAGGGTTCCCTTTGCCCCGCATCCTCGCCAACACTTGTTGTTTGTTGATTTGCTGATGATTGCCATTCTGACAGGTGTGGGGTGGTATCTTACTGCAGTTTTAATTTGCATCTCTCTGATAACTAGCGATGTTGAGCATTCTTTCATATGCCTCTGGGCTCTTTGTATGTCTTCCTCAGTGAGTTGTCTGTTCAGGTCCTTTGCCCATTTTTTAATTGGGCTGTCTGTCTCCCTGGTGTTGAGTCGCATTAGTTCTTTGTATATACTGGAGATCAGACCCTTGTCTGAGGTATCATTGGCAATTATGTTTTCCCATACAGTTGGTTCCTTTTGAATTTTGCTGATATTTTCTTTAGCTGAACAGAAACTTTTCAATTTCATATAGTCCCATTTGTTGATTCGTTCTTTGATTTCCTTTGCCCTTGGTGAAGTATCAGTAAACATATTTTTGCGTAGGATATCTGA
>PVIW01009687.1:0-50071 GCA_004026585.1 Noctilio leporinus | reverse complement strand
TTTTCACTCATCATGTTAGGGAAATTTTCTATCATGACTTTTTTGAACAGGTTTTCCATTCCTTGTTTCTCTTCTCCTTCTGGTATCCCTATGATACGGATGTTGTTACGTTTCATGTTGTCCTGCAGCTCTCTTAACCCCTCTTCAGTCTTGTTCAGCCTTTTTTTATTCTCTTGTACTGTCTTGGAGTATTTGTCTATATTATCCTCCAACTCGCTGATCTGGTCCTCTGCTTCCTCTAGCCTACTGTTGATTCCTTCTACTGTATTCCTCAATTCAGAAATTGTATTCTTCATTTCCTTCTGGCACTTATTGATAGTTTCCATGTCCTTTTTCATGCTGTTGTAGTTCTCAGTAAGTTCCTTGTAACTTCCCTGGAGTTCTTTGTAATTCCCCTGGAGTTCTTTGTAATTCCCCTGGAGTTCTTTGTAATTTCCCTGGAGTTCTTTGTAATTTCCCTGGAGTTGTTTTTAGTTCTCCTGGAGTTGTTTACAGTTTTCTTTTATGTGGCTGAGCTCACTGAGCTTCTCTATCATCATGCTTTTGAATTCCTTATCTGATATTCCAGGTGCCTCTATTTCTTTTGTGTTCTTTCTGGGGATTCTTCCTTTCCTTTTGGTGATGGACTGATTCTTTTTTTCCCCATTTTGGGTGTCTGTTCTTGCTTGCTCTTTCTTTCTTTATTTATTTTTGTTCTTTCCTTGGGTTAACCTGCTTTGCTTCCTTGCCTTAGTTGGGCACCCTTCCGTGACAGGAGATTTGTGGAGTTCAGTGTTGCCGTCTCCCAGGTTTTCTCCACTTGCTGTTCTTGGTGTGTTTTTTATTTGGGCTGTCTGGTTGTATTCTGAGCCTGTGGGCTTTTAGCAGAAACAAAAACAAAAACAAAACAAAAAAAACAAAAAACCAAACCAAACCAACCCCCCCCCCAAAAAAAATGCAAAAGGAAAAAATAAACAAAAACAATAATAATAATAAGAAGAAATGGTTTAGATGGCTGTTCACCCTTAATAATCCCTGACTGGTCCAGATGGAGCCTGGACCTGAGGGCTTTTAGCAGAGGAAAAAGAAAGAAAGAAAAAAAAGGGAGAAAGTCACAAGAGAAATGGAAATCAATATTAATAAAGAAAAGGTTTAGGTGTCTGTTCACCCTTTATGGTCTCTGTTTGGTCCAGGTGGAGCCAGGACTAGTGGGTTTTATCAGGGAGAAAAGAAAGGAGAGAGAAAGAAAAAAAAAAGAGGGTGGGGAGAAAGTCACAAGATAAAGAGAAATCAATATTAATAAAGAAGAGTTTTAGCTGTGTGTTCCCCCTTTATGATTTCTGATTGGTCCAGGTGGAGCCAGAACCTGTGGGCTTTACCAGGAAGAAAAGGAAAAGAAAAAAAAAAAAAAAAAAAGGCAGGAAGAAAAGAATAAAGAAAGGGTTTAGAAAGGCTGGAAAAGGGAGGAATACTTAGATTGAGGACTGGGAATGTGTTATAGCCACAGAGTGAATAGACTTTAATTCGAGAATAGGGGGAGGGTCTTGGGTATTTAGGTGGATTGAGGTATGGTGGGGATTAAGAATATGTGAGAAGTAACTTTTGCAAAGGATATATGTTGGGGATTAATAGTTCATATTGCTCTCGGTATAACTCAGGTGCTTGAGATTGGCAGCAATCCCTTTCCTGAAGCTGCCTCTTTTTCTTGGTCAGGACTTTACAGTCTATAGTCTATATTCTAGCTGGTCTTGGCACATGGCAGGGCCTCTGATTGTCACAGTCAGGGCTGATTCTGAGTGTCCGCCCCCAGGTAGGCTGGGCCTTCTGCAGCCTGGCTGGGTTTTAGGGCTACCGGTGTTCTGGAGCCCGCAGGGTGCCCCCTCCCACTCCTGGAGGAGGTTCCTGTCCTGGACAAGCACCCAGCACCCAGCACCCCTGCAGGGCAGCCTGCAACTTTGCCGGTCCCTGTGATGACTGGCCCCATCCCCGCAGTTCCGGGAGGAGGCCGCCCCTGTCTGTCAACACTGTCTGGGTCCGCCTACACTGTCCCCGCCTTACGGGGCAGGCACCACTCCTCCAAGCCAACCAGCTCTCTGTGGAGTCCTTTACGCGGCCTCTGTGATGAGCCCCTCGCAGATGTGGGCAGTGCGGCCTTTGTCTCTGGCAATGGTGGATCAGTTGTCCCCACTACTAGTTCCCGGCTCACCGGCTCACTGTTTGGAGTTTCCGTGGGGCCTGGGGGCCTGTGTGGTTGCGCAGGGCTGGGCCTCCCCCCTCGCAGGGGCTTCTAGCTGCTCTTTCCCCGGTGGCCCAGCAGCTCCGCTTTCAGCCCTCTCGCCGCCCCAGCCGGTGCACTTCCTGCTCCCTGGCTCCGGCCTCCCACAGGACTCTTCTTCTCCGCCTCTAGCCCTGCACAGAGCCTCCTCTCCCTATTGCCGGAGTGAGTCTCTCACACAGTCCCTCCCCTGCAAGAGTTCAATTCTGAGATCCCTACCGCATTTGCCCTCGCTGCCCGCACTTCACTGTTGAGACTTCCAGTCGCCAGGGAGCCCGGAGCTGCCTCAGCCAAACGCGCCTCTCTAGGCAGAGCCACCCCTGCCCAGAGCCGACCTCGGCCCGCTGGCCGGTCAGTCGGGAACACCTCACCTACTGTCCTGCTGGCCTCCTCTGCCTCTGGGCTGTGCTCCCCTGTGTCCAGATGCTGCCCGTTCCAATTCCTAGGGCCCTGAAGACGTCTCCCGCTCCCTATCCTGTCCTCTAGCTGCTTTGGTACTCGAGAACACCATCAGCACTGCTCTCTACTCTGTCGCCATCTTCCCTTCATTATTTTTTAAAATAAGTTTTCAATTTCTTGCTCTTCCTCTTCTCCTTCTGGCATCCATATAACTCAGATGTTGGCATGTTTAAAGTCATTCCAGAGGTTCCTAAGCCTTTTCTTGATTTTTTTTCCAATTCTTATTTCTTCATTTTGTACTGGTTGACTATTTCTTCCTTATGTTTCATATAATTGATTTGAACTTTGTTTTCCTTCCCTTCACCATTGATTTAGTGTGGATTTTCCTTCATTTCACTTAGCATAGCCTTAACTTATTCCCTTCTGCATTTGCCATACTCAAGCATATCTGTCACCAGCATTTTGAACTCTGCATCTGTTAGGTTGGCTATCTTCTCATCACTTAGTTTCCCCACTGGAGTCTTGATCTGTTTCCTATTTTGGGCCATACTTCTCTGTCTCCTCATCTTGACAGGATTCTGTGTTTGCCTCTGCATCTTAGTGCTGTTGCACCTTGCACCTGTTACATTGTAAGGTTGGAGCCTTATGTATTTGTCAGCTTGGGGTGACCTGTTTCACCACATTGTTGCACTGTATGTGAGGGAGGAATCTGAGAGAGAACAATGCCACTTGCTCAGCACTTGCCCCTTTCCTAGGCACTTCTCCCACTTTCCATATGAGACTGGTGCCTCTTTAGTTATTGCTCTGGCTATGGTTCCTAGAGTGGGTGAGTCCGCAGATGTTCTTGAACCATGGGAGTCTCTAAACAAATGGACTCTGCTGAGAGACCAGCAGTTTCTTCCTCTACCCCAACCCCCACTGATTTTCATAGTCAGAAGCAATAAGACTTTATTTCCACCCCCCTTGGCACTGCAGCCATGAGCCTCACAGTCTTGTCAGGTGCTGGGAATGTTCCCCAGGTGTCCCTACTTTTTTTTTTTTTAATGTGTGACTACACTTTCCACTGGCCAGCCACAGCTGCTGTCCCCACTGCAGCCGCTGTGCCACCAGACCCTGTCCTCTATCCCGGCTCCACTCCTCCCACCTGTCTGGATGAGTATTTCTTCTTATATCTTTGTTGAACTTCTGTGCAGCTCAGTTTTCTGAAATTTCTAGTTTTCTCTACTTTTGAGGTAGATGTATTCCTTCCTACTTGTGGAGGGAGAGGCGGCATATCTACCTAAGCTTTCATCTTGGCTGGAGAAGCTGAAGGGAATTTTTTTAAGTTGATAAGAATTGTATACAAAAACCCTCCCCACTATAGCAAACATAATGCTTATGGTGCAATAGAGGAAGATATCCTGCATTTGAGAATAAGTCATGAAGCCTATGTAACTACTTCTATTCAATATTGAATTTAAAGTCTTAGTTGGTACCTTAATGGAAATAAATAAGTAAATAAATAAATACAGGGCATATGTATGAGAAATAAATAAAATTTCTAGATTAATAATAGATATGATTTTGTCAAAAATTCAAATGAATCTAGAGACAAATCACTGTAATTAAAAAATAAATTCAGCAAGATTGCAGATACAAGAAAAATGATTAGAATTAAGTAGAAAATTTGACACAACATTTAAGTAAAAGATCATTTGCAAAAATGGGTCTCTATTTCTATACACCAACAACAAATAATTAGAAACTGACATTTAAAAAATGATACCATAGCAACAGAAATATGAAATGTCTGAGAATCACTTTAGTGTAAGATATGAAAATTAAAATTTCCCTTTTAAACTGAAAAACCAAAATTGCTGGAGAAATTAAATATCTAAATAAATAAAGCAATATATTATGGCCATAGATTATAAGATTCAATGTTATAAAGATGTCAGTTCTTCCCAAATTGAGCCATACATTCAATGTGATTATAATTAAATTCCCAGCATTTTAATGGGAATTCACAAGCTGATTCTAAAGTTTATATTGGCCATAGTGTGATGATGGCAGGGTGTGGTGGGGAGGAGGTTTAAAGGGACTAAATAGTAGTGAAAAAATACAATAAAGGAAAAAGAAAATAACGAAAAATGTATATGTAAATGTAAAGGCCTAAAACAACCAAAATAATCTTGACCAAAGATGGCGGTTTTATGCTACCTAATTAAAGACCTATTTTAAAGTTATAGTGATTAGGAGTGTGTGATATTGATGCAACAATAGATAAGAGACCAATGGAACAGAATAGAACATTCAGAAATGGGCCCAAACATGAATAATCAATATTATAAAAAAGTAATGTTGTTGTACAGTGGGAAATGAAAAATATTTTCAAATAAATGATGCTATTTAATTGGGACATTCACAAAAAATAAATATCTTGGCCGCTACCTAATACCATATCAAAAAACAATTCCAGATTGCTTTCAGCTCTAAATTTAAATACAAGATGATAAAACTAAAAATAACAAAAAAGAACACCATCATGTTCTTACAACAAACAAAAAATTCTTAAGATATAAATACTCTATGTAAAAATTATTTTTGATAAATTAGGCTATATTAAAATGAAAAACTCTTCATCAGAGGTGCCAGTAATGGATAAACAGGGAGGTAAAAGAGGATATTTTTCAATATGTATAAATACATATTTACAAAAGTCCTTCTTTATCTGCAGGGGATGTTTCAAGACACCCACTGTGTGCCTGAAACCATGGACAGTATCAAACCCTTTTTATATATTATGTTTGTCCTACACTTATATACCTAAGGTAAAGTTTAATTTATAAGTTATAGATTAATTTATAATTTCTCACAGTAAGAGATTAACAAGATTTACTAATAAAATATAACAATTGTAACAATATGCTGTGATAGAGTTATGTTAATGGCTTTGAGGACATTATTAAGTAAAATACGCGTTACAAGCCCTGCAACAATGCTGACACAGTGAATCTGGTAACTGAGACAGCAGCATACACAGTGTGCATGCTGGACAGAGGTATGTCTTATGTTTTAGATGGGATGGAGTAGGACAGCACTAGATTTCATCATGCTACTGAGAATGGGGTACAATTTAAACCTTATGAATAGTTTGTTTCTGGAATTTTTCACTTAATTTTTTGGACTGTAGTTGACTACAGGTAACAAACTGCGGAAAGTGAAACTGTGGATAAGAGGGCTACTGTATGTTACATCTAATCTATTCATTGAATTAATAGAAAATGTTTTGGTGAAGGCCTTGAAAGGACCTTCATACTATGATTGGATGCTCTATATAGCAAAGGCTTGGAGATAGTTCAAGCCTTGAGTCCTGACTTCTGCAGCTTTGGGTAGAGAGTGCAAACCACAAAGGGTCAAATAGTGGTAGAAAAAAAGGCAAAGAGAGAAAGAAGACTAGAGAGAGGATAAGGGAAAGCACAGTTAAAAAACTGAGTGGGCAAGTGGACTACTGTATTCTCTATACAAAGAATTTGCATTCAGAGTGTACATATAAAGAACTCCTACCAATCAATAATAAAAGATAACATGAGCCCTGGCTGGGTAGTTCAGGTTGTGGGTTAGAGCCCTGGTCAGGGTGCCTATGGGAGGCCACTGATTGATGTTTCTCTCTCTCCCTCTCTCTCTCCCTCTCTTTAAAATAAACATATCCTTGGGTAAGGACTAAAAAAGATACCATAATTTTATCCATTTAAAGTTCAGAAACAGGCACAACTTAGCCAAGGTGTAAAAATACAAGTTACTGCCCTTGGTTGGGCTAGTGCCTGAGGTGGGGCATGAGAGGAGCTCCTGTCCTGGAGTTGTACTAGTTCTTGAGCTGCATGTCAGAGATGAAGCTGCATTCATTTTGAGAAGTCATTGCAATGTATGCAATGTTTGTGTCTATGTTAAACTCAAATAAAAAGTAAAAGCAAAGCAAAACAAAAAAACAATGCCCTCCAATATAGATGTGTGACCTTGTACTAGAAAGCTCTAGAATAAAGGAAGGGAGGGTGCTGGGGGAAAGCATTTCTCTTACCCAAATGCTGTCGCCAGCCACCCAAATTTTAGACTATACAATACATCAGCAAAAAATAGTTTGAGTAAGAATTTACAGTATGTGTATGTTTACACATGTACTCATTATAAACATGTAGACATGTTTGGTGCATCGTTGTATTCTATATACGTACATGCTTTGTACTTGATGAATACATGACCACAATTACATATATAAAGGAACAAGTTATATTTAAAAAACATTTTTCTTTTAATCATCTAAAATTCTGAGGGCTTTTTGCCTCTTTTAAAAGAAAGGGAGCATGAGACAAATGTGATTCATGTCATGTAATTCAGTCATTGTTGCTTTTACTTCATATTGTGTCAGACGATGAGCTTATACTAGGACCAAAAGTATTCAGCTCAGCCATTTTCTTATTCACTGTGCTTGTATTATTTATGCTATATTCAATCTGCAATTTTTTAAAAGAATCTTTTAAAGCCATCTGTCCATTTTGTGGGGAGTAATTTAGTTCCAGCTAGATGATATAAACCATAAATTCATTTAACCAAGCACATGGTGTAAAATGAAAGTCATGACAACACTTTAAAGCACCTGTCTGGGAAATGTTCATTCTTCCCTTGTTGCCACATTATACCTGACCAGTGTCAATCCATACAGTTAATTTTTCTAAACTAAGGCCCTGGCCAGGTAGTTTAGCTGTTTGGAACATCATCCTGATATGCCAGGGTTGAAGGTTCAATCCCTGGCCAGGGAACATGAAGGAATCAACTAGTG
This sequence comes from Noctilio leporinus, assembly GCA_004026585.1. NCBI lineage: Eukaryota > Metazoa > Chordata > Mammalia > Chiroptera > Noctilionidae > Noctilio > Noctilio leporinus. The sequence continues at coordinate 42,602 of PVIW01009687.1, read as the reverse complement.
AGGGCATAGATAGGTGGAACAATGGATAGATGTTTCTTTCTCTCTCTCCATCTCTCTCTAAAATTAATAACAAATTTAATGTGTCTAAACTAATTCATTTCTTACTTTAGGATAAAGAAGCTAATATAGAAATTATGATTTTTCTTCCCACTCCCTGTAGATTATCTTGAGGTCACTTAGAAAGCATATATGTAATAACAGGTAAGTGAAATCACATACTGGTGCTCAGAAATCAATGTCAGAAGTCAGTACAATTACTGGGACTAAGGGGAAGTGTACAGCTTCAATGTGAACATCACTGCAGATCAACAATGATAAAGGACTACAGGAATGCTTTTTACAGTACAACTCCATTGGCTATAAAGCAAGGTTTTCATGGGACAAATATTTTCTCTCTCCAAATTTCCAGAGAAAGAACAATGGGCTAGAAGTTCTATCTTTATTTCATTTTACACCCATGGCAAATCTCTTTTTTTAAATCTAAATCCAATTTGCTCAACTATAAAATGGAGGATTAATAATAAGTGAACATACAGGCTCCTTCTAATTCTAGTAACTGTTATAGCCCAAATCATGTCCCCCTAAAATTTATATGCTGAAGTTCTAACCCCTAATATCTCACAATTTGGTTATTTTTGGAGATAGGACCTTTAGAGCGGTAATAAGTTATAGTGAGGTCATATGGACTGGCCCTAATTCAATATGACTGGTGTCCTTTTCAGAAGAAGAGATTATGACATAGATACACACAGAGGGAAGACCATGTGAAGACACAGAGAGAAGATGGCCATCTTCAAGCTAAGAAGCCTGGCCTCAGGAGAAACCAACTCAGCTAACATGTCAATATTAGACATCCAGACTCCAGAATTTTGAGAAAATTTCTGTTGTTTAAGCCACCCAGTATATAGTGGTTTGTTATGACAACCCTAGCAAACAAATATAGTAAGTGATACCCCTCAGCTTTATTGAGATGAAATTGACATATAACATTGTGTAAGATTAGGGTATATAACAGAATGAATAAATACATACAATATTGCAAGTGATTACCACAATATGTAATCATTTACATAAGGTTAGTTAACACATTCATGACCTCACATAGTTACAATTGCTTTGTGCATAGTAAGAACTTTTAAGATCCTCTCTCTTAGTAACTTTCAAATATCTGACCCCATGTTATAAACTATAGTCACTATGCTGTACATCACATCCCAGGACATATTCATCTTAAACTGGAAGTTTGTACCTTTTGACCACCTTCAGAATACATGGGATAGGTGCTTATAATTGAACTTTGCTTTAACACCAACTTTCTGAGCCTAAGTTATCCCTACTAAATAACTGAGAGTAGAAGTGACTACATTTATTATTAATATCTGGAAATAAATGCTTGAACATTTAAACTTGCTTAATAAGAATACACTCCTTTGTCTTTCTAAATGTGGGATTAGACTATTAGTTTACAGATTTTTTCCTTACAAACATTATACCATGAAAGAGGTTGGACAGTTGGTGTTCATGAGAAGTCAAGAGAATCCAGGCGTGTTGTAGGTCATGGCCATGGTGGTTTTATTGTGACCATTTAATATTTATGGAGTCTCCAAAGCTATTGGGAAGGTTACACATTGCTTACTCTTGTGATGCCCATTTCATCTGACGAAATGTTTTTTTTTAAACTTATTTAGTCCTCAAACATTTTCTCAAAGAAACAGCTTCCTTATTTGAATTTATAAAAACCTGATTAGTTTTCACTCCACTTATATCCTAGTAACTATTTTCAAATAAAACATCTGGTGTCCAGATAAGATGGTACTAAATCACATTTATACCTGAGAAACTGAAAGAATGTGAAACATCAAATAGGTTGTTTGATCAAGGAGAATGGACCAAAGTAGCTAATTGGCCTCTCTCCCTGTATTTCTGATAGCCAAAGGCTGTTTTGGGAAGTTAACAAAAGGCAAATGTGAGGAGAGATATTAGGCAGTAATGCAAAAACTTTGCATAATCCATTTAACAAATCACTTCTTTTCAACTATAGTACATTGTCAAATGAAGGGAATACACTCAGCCAAATGTGAAAAGAATAATTTAATATCTTGTTTCATTTTAAGGAACAGCAGGCAGGTAAAATAAATGACAGAGAAAGGGGAGGCATTTTAGCCACCATGATCTGGTTGAAGTTTTGAGCTTTTTGTTTGGGGCTAATCTGTTATCCTGCTGCTGGGAAATGAGTAAAGAGAGTAATATTTCCATAGCCTATGGATTATGGCAGAATGAAAGAGCAAGGACATATTCCTAAGTGGCTTTTAGGCTGTGTTCACTACGTGAAAAGCAACATGGAGACAGAAGTGGATGGAGAAATGGCAGCAGGTTAATCCTTGCATTTCCCACCTACTTCTTCAAGATGGGGAGTTCCTTTTTTGTTGTCTTCAATATTGGACTTTAATAAAAGTGTTTCAGTCCTGACTGGTGGCACAGTGGATAAGGCGCCGGCCTGTGAACCCAAAGGTCACTGGTTCAATTCCCAGCTAGGGCACATAACCAGGTTGCAAGCCAAGTCTCCAGCCAGGTCCTTATCTGGAGGCAGGTGAAAGGTAACCATACATTGATGTCTCTCTCCCTCTCTGCCTCTCTCCCTTCCCCTCTCTCTAAAAATAATAAAATCTTTAAAAAATAAATAAAAGTAAATAATAAATAAAATCTTTAAAAAAAATGTCTTAAAACCATAACAACTTTAGGGACTGGGTTTAGAAGTACTCTCACTAATTTAAGGAAAATTTTGTGCTTGGACACAGGCATAGCAGGTCATACAGAATCCCCAAATGGTCCATGCTCTTTCATGCTGCCATGTTTTTTTTTTTTTTTTTTTTTTTTTTTTTTTTTTTTCTGATGGAAATGCTTCCCCTCATTTTGTGATTTCTACTCACCCTGAAAGGCTCTTTCCACAAAATTTGTTATTTTTCTATGGATCTAGATGTCTGTTGTTTTTCTACACCAAAAAGGAGACAGTCCTTTCAGCATAAGGTTAAAGATTAACCAGTCGTGTAATTAGTACTATTTTTTTCCACATAGATGTCTCTCCCTTCCTTGAATGTGGAGGAAAAGAGACTTATTGCCCTTTTTATTGCCATTTTACCCACCTTTTTTAGCAGAGGGAAGAATGAACTGGCACTTCTTGGCTCCTGGATATGCCTGATGCTTGCTGAAGGCTCACTCCTACAAGTCCAAGTATGATGTTTAGACACATGAAGAGCCTGTCTGTAAGAACCTTACCCCTAGGGTTTCATTTAGTCAATCACCCATTCACTTAACAACCATCTGTGAAGTGCCTATGACTTCAGAACACAATGACTAACATGGCTGTCTCAATCCTCAAAGGAATGCACAGTCTACAAGGGGGGGATTTACTTATAAAAAATTGTGTATTTATTCTTACATGTTTAAATTTCAGTCACCTTCAAAGTACTCTCCAGTTGATGCAGTACACCTGTTGAGGCATTTTTTCCACTGCTCAAAACATTTTTCGAAAAAAAAAAACACAAAAAAACAAAAAATCATTTTTCGAACTCATCAATCCTGATGCCTTTTAGTGCTTCTGTTTTTTGTTTCATTTCTTCCACAATGGCAAACCATTTCCTGTTGAAGACTTTTTTATCCAGGGAAACAAACAAAAAAGTCATTTGGGGAAAAATTGGGTGAGTTGGGAGGGTGGGTGTGGGAGTCATGCCATTTTTGGTCAAAAATTGCTGAACACTCAGCACAGTGTGGGCAGGTGCACTCATAAATCACCCATCATTAAATAGGCAAATGTATTGAAAGGGTCTTCAAAAAATTAATTGAAGCCAAAGGTAACTTTTCACAACACCAGCTGGTACACTGATACAGGTAGGTTCTTAGAACACCCGCCTAGTGGGGGAAGAAGCCTGTACTACAAGGGAGCCTGCCTTCCAGAAGCTAATTCTGTTTTGGGGCAGTGCTTCCTCTTATATGTAGAAAAAGACCTATGAACTAGGCTAAAAACAATGGTAACAATATTTGTATGGGCCAATATCATCTTTCTCATAGGATCACATGCACTTAGAGTTGCAGGTGCTTAAAGCTAAATGGAATCTCTTTTTTGTGGTTGGTGGAGAGCTGTTTGGTTTGAATGACTGTTACAAAGAAGGTGAAAGAGTTCTTTTGGGGCCATGATCCAATGCAGAGTTTCTAAGAATAGCTTGTTATTTCTCAGTATAAGATTTTTGCACTGTTGATAGAAATGAAGATTGGTGCAGCAACTGTGGAAAGTAATAGGGAGATACTTCCCAAAATTAAAAATGTGTCTGCCTTTCAACCCAGCTATCCCACTTCTGGGAATATATCTGAAGGAACCCAAAACACTAATTCAAAAGAACAGAGGCACCCTTATGTTCATTATAGCATTATTTATAATTGCCTAGATCTGGAAGTAACCCAAGAATCAATCAGTAGATGAGTGAATAAAACAACCATGGGACATTTACATAGTGGAATACTACTCGGCCGTAAAAAAGAAGAAACTTTACCCTTTGCCTGGAGAATTATCCTAAGTGAAATAACCCAGTCAGAGAAAGACAAATACCATATGATGTCACTCATATGTGGAATCTAATGAACAAACTGAACTAACAAGGAAAATAGGGACAAACTCATTGATGGAGAATAGGATGACAACTAGAGGGGAGGTTAGATGGTGGAGGGATTGCGCAAAAAGGAAAAAAGACTTATGGACAACAGTGTGGTGATTGCTGGGGGTAGAGAGTATAGGGAGACTAAATGGTAATGAAAAAACAATCAAAAAATTAAAAAATTTAACTCAGTAAATGAAGGTAGTAAAACATGTCACAATGCTTTTCTTGTTTCCCCAAGCTTCTAAAGTAATGTGGATCTGGGATTGTCTTTCTCTTGAAGTGGAATGTATTATAGTACTTAGAAATTAGCAACCTAGGCATAATGACTTAAAAAATGAAGGGCTTATTATTATTTTTTTTTCCAAAGAAAGGAAGTTTTGAGAACTTTCTTTTGAAGAAAGTCCATGACTGACATGATAGTACCATGAAGTTACCTGGGATGCAGGCTCCTTCTAATATACACCTTTCTATGCTTAGCACTGGCTTCCATCCTCTAAGTCACAAAATAATTGCAGAAGATCCAATCATCACATCTACTATTCCAGATAGAGAGAAAGGGCAATAGGGATCTATCATCCATTTAAAGATACTGTTTGGAAAACATATCCAGTGACTTTTGCTGTCATCCTATTAGCCAGAACTCATTCTTAGGACTACAACTAGCTGCAAGGAAGGCTGAAAATATTTTAACCCCAAAATCTTGCTGCTGAGAATAAAATTCAGGTTTTATATTTAGGAAAGGGGAGAAACAAATATTAGATTGGTAACTGGCAGTATTGGTTACAGATGTCTTGTCCATTTCATTAATGTCTCTTAATCGTCATCTTTCTTCTTTTTCAGCAAAATCTATAGAAACATATGCATGTGCCAATGGAAAAATTTCCAGTTATTATAAATAAAAACCTGTAATTTTATTCTAATGCTAACTCAGATGCTCCTTCTTCTTAAAGTAACCATTCAACAGATATATTATTATAATTTAATGTCAATAGTTTCCCCTCAAGTATTATCCAGTATAATATCTAAATTTTGTCTTTATTCTTTAATTTAGACAAAATATATAAATGATTACATTTCTATTTAACAGGACTCATTTTATGTATCCTGATTCTTTTCATATTAGAAAATATTTTATACTAATGAAAAGTTTATATGTATATACATGCATATATACATACATATATATAGTGTTAAATACAATGGCTTTTCAATAATTTCCAAGGTTCGCTGTGTTCTGAAATTATAAGTAAAACACAGCTTTTATGTGAAAAAGTTATAAGGGATATTACAAAACTTTACCAAGAATATTATTGCCTCTTTTTTTCTTTTAATTTTATTGTTGTTGTATTACATCCATCCTTTTTTGCTCCCCTCTCTCCCCCTCCCCACCCACCCATTCCCCCCAAAGTCAATCCCACCTGTTGTCCATGTCCATGGTTCCTTTATACTAGGTTCTTGTCTAAGCTGCTCCCCTCCTTTGCCTCTGCCTCCCCCCTCCCCCCAACCCCTTTCCCCCTGACCACTGAAGGCCTATTCACTGTATTCATATATTTGGTTCTGTTTTGCTTGTTGTTAGTTTTGCTCATTATTGTCCCGTAATGGTATTGCCTCTTTTTTATAGGTATAAAACAGCACCAATTGGTTGATTGCTTCATATGTTAGTGAGAAAACTAAATTAAGCTCAGGGTACTTGACTCCTGGTCCCATAGTGTAATAACTGAAGAATTCAATAAATTAATACATTGACTTTATAGCCTATAGATTGTAAATTAATAAAGTCAATATAAATTAAAATTTAATTGATACATGGTTGTTTTCTCAGATATTAGAGCTCTTAGATCCTATTAGCAAACATAACTACAGTCTTAAAACATAACCACTATTCAGAATTAATAACTATTCACTTGACAGACTGTGTCCTTCCTTTCTTCATTCATTCATTCTGTAACAGAACATCTTAAGCACACCTGAGGACCCATCATTGTGCTAGTGTTGAATACACATAGGTTAGCAAAACATTCTTTGCTCTAGAAGGCATCATATAGTTGGCAACACTAATGTGTAAACAGATAATGAAAACATAATTCAATAAATGATATAATACAGGAGTATTCAGAGTCCTGAGAAAGGGCATGAGAGAGTAGTAACTCACTTGATGTTACACTTCAGGAAAAACTCTTCAGGAAAGTTGATCAACAAAGATGATCATGCCAGGGGAGGAGTGGAAAGTCTTTCTAGTCATGCAGTTAGAATTGCTTTAAGGCCCCCAAACATAATATACCTCTCTTTTGCAGAGATGCTTCAATTTTACTAGTTATTTGTCTAGTCAGGCTTTCTGCATCTTATTGATTCAGTTTTGGAAGATTATATGTTTCCAGAAATTTGTCCATTTCACCCAGGTAGCCAAATTTTTTGTTATATAGTTGTTCGTAGTAATTTCTTACAATCCTTTGTATTTCTGTGGTATTGGTTATTATTTCTCCTCTTTTGTTTCTGATTTTATTTATTTCAGTCCTTTCTCTTTTTTTCTGATGATTCTGGTTAAAGGCTTGTCAATTTTATTTATTTTTTCAAATAACCAGCTCCTGGATTTACTGATTTTTGAATTGTTCTTTTAGTCTCTGTGTCATTTAGTTCTGCTCTGATCTTGATGATTTCCTTCTTTCTGTTCACCTTGGGCTTTATTGTTGCAGTTTTTTGGTTGGGTTGTTTATTTGAGACTCTTCTATCCTTTTTTATGTAACCCTGTATTGCCATGAACTTGCTTCTCAGGATTTCCTTTGCTGTGTCTCGTAGGTTTTGGGCTGTTGTATGTTCATTTTCATTTGTTTCCAGACAATTTTTGATTTGTTCTTTGATCTCATTGTTAACCCATTCATTATTTAATAGCATGTTTATTCTGTTTCCATGACCTTGAATATTTTTGGGTTATTTTCTTGAGGTTGGTTTATAGTTTCAAGCTTTTGTGATCTGAGAGGATACTTTCTATAATTTCAATTTTCTTGAATTTATGGAGGCTTGTTTTGTGTCCTACCATCTGATCTATCCTAGAGAATGTTCCATGTGAATTTGAAAAGAGTAAGTATTTTGCTTTCTTGGTTTGAAAAATTCTGTATATATCAAATAAGTCCATTTTATCTAGAGTGTTGCTTAATGCACAATATTCTTGGTATTTCTTTGCTTGAAAGATCTGTCAATTGTTGACAATGAGGTGCTAAAATTCCCTACTATGAGTGTGTTGCTGTCAATATCCTTCTCAAAGTTTTGATTTGCCTTATACATATTCGGGTGCTCCTATGTTGGGTGCATATATATTTACAAGGGTTGTATCTTCTTGATGGATTAGCTTAAGTATTATGAAATGTCCTTCTTTGTCTCTTTTTATGGCTTTGTTCCAAAATCTTTAGTCTGATAAATATTGTTATCCCAGCTTGTTTTCCATGTCCATTTGCTTGAAGTATTTTTCCATCCCTTTGCTTTCAGTCTATGTCGATCTCTTTTTCTGAGGTCAGTCTCTTGTAGACAGCATATATGGACTCATGTTTTCTTATCCATTCAGCTACCCTATGTCTTTTGGTTGGTGCATTTAATCCATTTTCATTTAAGGTTATTATTGATAGGGTAGGAATAATCATTGTCATTTTTCTCCTTTGTACCTGTGTTCCCCTCTGTCTCTCTCTCTTCATCTTCTTCAAGCAGACATTTTAGCATCCCTTATAATGCTGGTTTGGGGGAGATTTCTTCTTTTAGCCTTGTTTTGTCTGGGAAACTCCTTATTTCACCTTTCATTTTGAATGAGAGCCTTGCTGGGTAGAGTTGTCTTGGCTGTAGGCCTTTGTTTTTCATTGCTTGGAATATTTTTTGCCATTCCCTTCTGGCTTGTATTGTTTCTGTGGATAAATCAGCTGATAACCTTCTTGGAGCCCCCTTGTATGGTAATTACTATTTCTCTCTTGTTGCTTTTAGAATTCTCTCTTTGTCTTTGAAATTTTCCATTTTAATTACGAGGTGTCTTGGAGTGGGCCTTTTTGGGTTCATCTTCATTGGGACTCTCTGTGCTTCCTGAATTTGCATGACTTTTTTCCCTCATCAAGTTAGGGAACTTTTCTGTCATTACTTTTTCAAAAAGGTTTTCAATCCCTTGCTCCCCTTATTCTCCTTCTGGTATCCCTCTGATTTGGGTATTATTGTTTCATGTTGTCCTAAAGCTCTCTTAAATCCTCTTCATTTTTTTAGTCCTTTATGCTGTTTATTTGGACTGTCTGGTTGTACTTGGGGTTTTGGTGTTGTGTTGCTCTTTGGTGGGTTCTTCCCTCCAGTTGACTGACTGAGAGTCACTCCACCCACCATCTCTTGTATACTTTTGTAGAGGTTCACTTTCTTTACTTCCTGGATCCACCTCTGGTGACACCAGATTGTGTTATAGACTGGGCCTAGGCAGTCTGTTGGAGGCTACCAGAAATCCATTGTCTTTGTCTCCTTCGATTGTTAACCCAACCAATCTGTTATTGCCATCAGGTTTAAGCACTGCTAGGTGAGGCATATTAATTACTGTGGGTGGAGCTAATGTTTCCCCTCAGACCGAGGCCATTTGGAGAAGAGTGGTCTGCCTGTGGTATGGGGGATGATTCAGTACTGGGACCCCGCTGTCTGTTTCCTTATTTCTCTTCTATAAGTCACTGCCCCAAACTCTCCATAAGCATCTCTAGTTCACTCTGTCTTCACTTTGCTAGAGACCAGGGTAAGTGGGTGCCCATGTATTTTTGCACATGGTCCCTTTTAAAACATTCTGTGTGTCTAGCCATCACTCTCAGAGTTGCAATACCTTGCGGCTTTTCACTTTTCACAGCTGAATGCTATTTAGCTTTGTTTCTATAGGCTGGAAAGCCCAGCTGGGGGTTTGAACCCACACTTCTCATGTGGAGCCTCCAGCTGCTGAGATGTTTGTCCTTTCACCTGCCACCTGTGGGAGCCCAGCCAGTCCTCTTGCATCTCTGCATTTCCTACTAGTCATTTTGTGATGAATCAGCCTCTTCTGTTCTGTTTGTGATTATAAGGCTCCTTTCCAGCTAGTGTTCTGTTGGTTACTCCAGATTATTTCTCCACAATTAAGTTACATTTCCAGATTGGTACTGGGAGGACATTTCTGTAGTTCTACTTATTCCTCTGCCACCTTGGATATTACTCCTGCTGCCATCCATTTCCCCCAGCATTATTGTCTTTTCTATAGAATCCTGCCTTCTCATAATGTGCCTGAACTAGTACAGCTTCAGCCCAAAAGTATCACTCCTGAACATTTCTGAATATAATTATCAGGGGCCTAATAGACAAAAAACAAGAACTTTCCAACATCAAAAATGTCAAACATATACAAAAGTAGAGACAGTGGTGTAATTAATACCAATGTACCTATTTTTTTTTCATTTCAATAATTTTCTGCATTTGCTGTAGATTTAGTTTTATATTTCAGTTATTGGAAAAGTCAAGAAGTGGTATCAGAGTGAACCTATGGCCTATTAATGTAAAACAATGAGTACAATGGCCAGTTGGTTTATAGAATATAGATCTATGTCAGTCCATGGAAAGGGCTATGCTTCTTTTGTGTATTCCATGTGCCACACATGTGCTTCTTCTTTTCTTCTATTTCTTCTTTCTCATTCATCTCTACTTCAAGAGGTTTGCTAAGGTGACAAAGTTTGAGAATGATTATCCTCTGGTAGAAAAACAGTTGTCTGTGGAAGAAGACATAACAGTAACACAATGATGACTAAGGATTTTTTGTCATGATGCAGAGAGAGGTAAAAATGTTCACTTTGTTTCACTGATATTGAGGAGTCATGAACTAATAGAGATTAAAGGGAACTAGAATTCCTCAGCTGTCTTAAAATATCTCTTCAAAATAATTTAAATGCTGGATGTGCTGAATAAATCTGATGTTTGGGATTTCATTCCTGTAGGAAGATACTATTCTATTGTTAGACCCAAACCTATTTTTCTATAACTTCCCTGCATTTGTTGTAGTGTTCTATTCTGAGGAGATAATGGCAAAGTTTGACAATCCCATCAAATATTTGCTAGCTCTTCAGCCCTTGAAGATAATTTATATTCTTTTTGTTGGTTTTAATACAAAATGCTTTAAAATATTTTTATATTGGGATACTGTCCAGAATGATCAGAATGTTGGGTTCCCTATTCAGAATACACTGTAGATTGTCAATGTACCACTTAAAATGTGATGCCTGAAACTGAAGAAAATTTGTTGTACAAAAGCAAAACTGAGGGTTTTTTTTTAATGCGCTGGGAGAAAGATATGTGACCAAGTGAACAAAGTCCCTGTCCTCAGGATCTAAAGTCAGAATTATTATTTCTGGCCTAAAATTTCTTTTCTTTCTATTTCTTTCCTTCTTTTCTTTTTATTCCCTACATTTAAAAATAATCAATGATAGCAGTGTGTGCATTAAACTTGAGGCCAAATAAAATGGTAGATATGTCACATGTAAATTGTATAAGACAGATCTTTTTATCTTGTGCTTGTGTCCATGGTCTTTTGAACTTTAACAAAAACTTAAACATTAATTCTCATTAAATTTCAGTCTGTCCTGGCAAGTGAAAGCTTTCCAAATCCACTCAGAGGAGTAGCTAACTTTCTTAGCTTTATATTTTTGTCAAATTTGTTAGACTTGTTCAATCTAAAAATGATGAATAGAATAGGGTCCTGCAATTTTCCTTAGAAATATTCCTCTAAATGAACATAGTAAAATTAGCTAATGATTTTTTGCATTCACTTGTTTAAATATATAAGCCCTAATAGACTATTATCCTACCGCATGACTGTTTCTTAGTCTTTTGATTAGTATTATTCACAAGAGAAGAATCAGAATTTATTTTTTCAGCATCTCCAGTCCTGGATTTGTGCTTCTAGCCATGAGGGAGTAACAAGGGCTGGAGTTACCCTCTTATAGTAAATTAGAAAATTATTTAAAAAATTAAACAATGTTTATAGATATTAGACATTAGGTACCACAGGACTATGATCTCTCAGAGTAAGGAAACAAGCTCTACAATCTCCCATTTTTGGTCTGGAGACATTTCTAGACAATAGGCATGGGGAGGGGGATCCTAAACTGAGGCTACTAGTCTTTGAGTTCAGGAGATGGTGATGAGTTGGGAGGCTAAGCTGGTTGAATTTCGAAGGGAATAGTTTTAGAAAGCAAAGAACTTCGCAGAAGAAGAGCTCCAGAAACCTTTAAGAGAGTTCTCTCGGGTCTTCATTGAATACCAAGCTGTGCAGGTGTTGAGTATCTCACCACAAGGCTGAGCAAAGAGCAACCAAAACAACCAAGGACATTTAAGCTCAATAGTGTCCAGAGGTTACCCAGTAGAAATACAGTTGAATTCCTAGAGTACAGGCTACTCAAAACCTACCCAGGGAAATATTAAAAACAGACCTTGGAAGAACCCAACTAATCTGCAAGTAACATAACTACCAAAACAAAGCCCTGTACTTATTAAATGGACACAACTATATACGTAGAGCCCTTAGCAATGTGAAAATTAACAATGTCCAGAATCCAATAAGAAGTTAATAGAAGCCCTGTCCAGGTAGCTCATTTGGTTAGTGTCATCCCAATATGCCAAGATTGTGGGCTTGATTCTGGGTCAGGGCACATACAAGAAACAACGAATGAATGCATAAATAAATAAAACAACAGGTGAATGTTTCTCCCTCTCTAAAAAAATTAATAAATAAAAAGTTTTAAAAAAAGTTAATAGATATGTCCAGAATTAAGAAAATGGTAAGAAGACATAGCAAAAATCAATCAGAAAAGCTAGAGATGATGAAATGAGTAAAGACTAGTGTTAAAAGTTATTAAAAATTATGTTGAATCAGTTATAGGAAAACACAAACATGATCAGGAGAGAAGTAGAAAATACAATAAGGAAATAAATGGAATTTCTATAGGCAAAAATTGCATTTAGAAATGAAAATTTCACCAAATAGGATTACTAGTAGAAGGGATATTGTATAATAAGTCAGTAAACAGCATAGGAATGTATTAAGAATGAAGCAAGGAGAAAAAAAGTTAAAAAATGAACAGCCTTAGTAACCAGTGGGACAACATCAAGTCATTTAAAATTTGTACTACTGGATGACAGAAAGATAGGGGGGCTATTTGAATGAACAGTAGCTTATTTTCTTTTCAAGCTGACAAAAATGATACATTCCCAGATCAATAAACACAAGCAGGACAAACAAATACACCCACATACAAAATACAAGGCATATGTTAATCAAATTATTAAAAATCAATGAAAAGGAGAAATCTTAAGCCAGAGAGGCCCTGGCTGGTGGCACTTTGGACAAGGCGCTGGCCTGAGACCCAAAGGTAGCTGGTTCGATTCCCCAGCCAAGGCACATAACTAGATTGCAAGGCAGATCTCCAGCCAGGTCCATAGCTGGAGGCAGGTGAAAGGCAACCATACATTGATATTTCTCTCCCTCTCTGCCTCTCTCCTTTCCCTTCTCTCTAAAAAATAATAAATAATATCATAAAAAAAAGAAAGATTCCTAGGAGAATTCAAGAGAGAGAGAGAGAGAGAGAGAGAGAGAGAGAGAGAGAGAGAGAGAGAGAAACCAGAAAGAGAAACATATTACAAAGAGACAATTAAAAATCATTACAAACCTCATCAGATATATACAAGCCCAAAGTGATGAAGTAATACTTTTAAAGCTCTGAAATAAAAAGCAAACCAGGAACCCATCAATGTAGGTTTTATGTTTCATTTTTCTTAAAATGAAAGTATAATGAAAACCTTTTCAGATAAAGAAACACTAAGAAATTTTATTACTAGCCAACCTGTACTTTCAAAAATGTTAAAGGAAGTTTTTCATGCAGAAAGAAATACTACATTAAAAAAAAAAAAAAAAAAGACTGAAAAGTCCAGAAATGGTAAATATGTTGGTAAATATAAAAGATGTTCCCTTTATTTTTATATCCCTTTAAAAGATAATTGTTTAAAGCAAGGGTATTAATAATGTTTTGTGGGGTTAATAAAATATGTACAAGTAAAATGAATGACAGCAATAACACAAAGGGCAGGAGGTGAAAAATGAAAGTAGAGTTAAAAGCTTCTCAAACTAGATTTAAAGTATAATAATTATTTGAAGGTAGACTGGGATATATTAAAGATGCATATTGTAAAGTCTAAAGCAATCACTAAAAAAAAAATTTTAAGTGGTACAGCTAATAAGCCAGTACTGGAGATAAAATGGAACACTGAAACTCTCTTTAATGCAGAATCTCCTCTCCCTTGCTTTTCTCTCTACAGACCTCATCCACAAACACATGTCCACCACTGCACTTCATTCTTGTTCTAATGGAATTATTTCTCCCTACATAACCTATTGGGGACATTTTTCTACTTGCCTTCTGTCCTGTGTCCTCTTACCCCTGTGAGTACTTTCAGCATCCTTCACCACAGACTTGGTACCCAGTGCTCACAGTTGTCCCTCCCATCAGCACCCCAACTGGACATGTCCTCTCCTGAAGCATGAACATCTCAGAAATCATTCATGTTAATTAAAACAACCCCATTCTCTTCAAGTAGTGATTTGAAACTCAAAGGATGTCTCTGATGAATAAATGCACTAACTCTTGAAAGGGTATTAAGGCATTTGTTACTTTTTAAGAATTATTTACTCAGACATCAAAGATCCAGCTCAAATGTGGCCTCCTTTCTCAAACTTTCCTTGGCTCCTACTTCTGGAGGCCATTTTTTCTTTCTCTGAATTGTGCTTTTTACTTTGTCTCACAGTTGTGCATGCACATACCTCATCTCCCTATTTCACTTTAAATTCCTTGAGGGTAGTGTCTATTGCTAATAATAATAATAACAATAACAATACTTCTAATTCAACATTTAATATGTGCAAGAAACTCTCCTAATCCCATCCATATATTTAGTTAATGATGACCTAACTCTGAGATATGGGTACTATCAACCCCATTTTATAGATCAGAAAGCTGAGGCTTAGTAAATAGGTGTTAAATAAATATATTTAGTCATGTGTGTGATAAATTTTAACAGGTGGCTCCAGCAGATACAGCCTTTATCCACAGGGATGCAACTAAAAAAAACACTTTTTTTTCTTTTTCTTTAAAGAAGAGTGCTATTCCAGCCAGGAATGGAGTAGAAGACATATCCAATCTCCTTCAGTCACATATCTGGGGTTATAGGCTCCTATACCTAGACCTAATTCTGAGCCTGCAGATGAGATGGCTATAGACCATCTGTCTTGTAAGGTTAGATTTCTTCAGGAATCTTGGAAGTTCTTGCTTTCTACATCTTGTAAACCTCAGGCAATACGTTAATTATAGTGCACAGATTTGTGCTTTTGAATTTTAAATTTTTTAAAGTATAAATTTGGAAGAGGAAAAACAGTTGAACATTAGGTCATGAAGATTGTTCCTAATGTAATATAAATGTGATGTGATATAAATGCAATGTAATGTATCATCATTAGCTGAATGTCAGAGTTGAAAGTAATGAGTCATCCTAAAAAGTCTTTGATTCCATTGAGTTTATTTATTTATTCTGCTTAAGAACTCAACTTTGGTATTTAAATGGGTACAGTTTATGGATCTATAATTAATGATACTATTAAACTCTTTAAGCTGACCAGATTCAACTTTCTATTTTGATTTGGTTCCTCTTACTTACACTTTATAGATATTATGGCCACTTATTTTTGTTTAAAGCAGCATGGATAGGCATTTAGCCAAATGCACTGAAAGAGTGTCAGGATTTTCACTTGTTATGAAAAGCAAAATTTCAGCTCTTTGCTTCCTCTAAACAAATAATGCTTTTGGGGAATATATTCATTCAGTTTTTCACCATTTTCAACATTCAACCCTTGAGTTCAAAAACTGATAATTACATCACTGCAATAATCAAAACTTCTTTTTCCAAATGGTCTTGCAGAGTTCTATAACCTGAAGTCTTCCATAAATATGCATTATAAATAATCTTAACATAACTTCTTTCTCTAATTGGGAAATTAATTTAATTTTTGATTAAAAGGACAATTCTACATATGTAGTCATATTTATTTCAATTTGAACCTATAAATGGTCTAAAAATGATTTCAGAATGTTAAATGAGGTCTTGACAAGTTTCCTATGGTAGATTACGGAGGCACCAATTAGTATTACAACATTGCAATTACCATCCATCCTTAACAGGTTAAACTTTGCCAAAATTTTCCCTTTTGCTTTTAAAAAATACAAAAATAATTCTGAGGTATAATAGTGATAAGAAAAAGAGCACGCTGGCAACTAAAGAGATTGCACTGCTTAATCATTTTTTTCTTTAAGACAACATGCTTTCTCCAGGGAAATAAAATATATGAAGAGAATTTCTTTGCATTTTTTTTGACCCCAGATGGAAACAAGGTCATTATTTCCCACTTACCATTTACTTCTTACAAATCCTTCATATTTTTTTCATAGCTATACATGCATGGAAACATTTTTTTGCAGATCTCACACATGTAAGTGGAGTAGTCCTGATTCCTTGCAAATTTGTGGATCTAGCTGTGTTGGGTAACATTTTTATTCCCCTTTGACTGTAATCTTGGCTATTACTAGAAATAAATCATAGCCCTGCAAGTATGACTTCAAATATTTTAGCCCTCTTTTTATGTGTTTCATAATATGTATTTGGTGAAGATAATGGGTATAAAATAAAGAATCACAAACGTATTTTGTGCTTTTCTTAAATATGTGATCAGATTTTACTGTAAGAATAAGTAAAAATTTCCTGAAATGCACTAAAGATTGCAGTCTTTTGCTTAAGCTGTCTCTCCAGATAACTTACCTTGGGTAAGGCACTCATGTTCTATGAGCCTTCTTTGTTTTATCATTTATAAAGTAAGGTTTAGCTTCATTATTTCTTAGTTACCCCATCCCAGATTATCACAGTCATCTTTTTTAAAAGCTACTAACATAAATCTATGGAATATTTAGGCTTTATAAATTCTATCTATTGGCCTTTTAGAATGATGGTAAAGGAGAATCAAAATGGTTTCAATGATTCCTCTTAAGGATGTAGTCTTAATATAGCTCTCCAACAGACTTACTTTTCCTATTGATCCAGTGCTTTTACCATGCGATTTTGCTAACACAAAGAATATTATAAGAGTGATTACTGATATACAGAGTGGCCACAAAGTCCTATATGTTTAAGATTGTGTCCTTGGCTAATTAATAATTAAAGCTATCAGAGACTGATTTAATGTATTACAGCCACTCACACATAAGGATACTGTTACCTGAGTTTGCCTACTCTGGGTACCAAAAGTCTAATATTAATTATCAGGTAGACTTGGTCTAGTCTAATTATCTGTATTTCTGCAACCAATTTATTTTAGTAGAATAGTAAAAGATGCTGTTAATGAGAACATAATGACAGTTTTGATTTTGGAATTATACAACATATTGTAAAACACTTTTCACAGATAAAATTTCATTTGATCCTCACAACTATTTGGTGATACTTATGTATACACTATTGATGCATCTCTTTAGATTGGAACTACTACTCAATTCAAAGCAATATAATATACTTTACCTGCTTATTTTGTGACTTCCAAGGATTTAGTTAATCCTCATAATTATATGGGTAAAGTTTTAATATAAACAACTCCAAGTTATCTCAGCTATGGAGAAATGAATAATATTAATCACAATAACTCCCTGCATGTATGTAGCATCATTTTTGTGTGTGTAAAAAGGAAAGGAGTTTGTTTATTTAAAGGTTATTCAGATTTAAATTAAAGGTGCAATTCTGCCGTTAAGTCCCATTGTTTTAACAATTTAGAAAATACTTCCAGATACCTCAGAACATTTTTGCACAACATTTCCTAGCTTATTACATTTTTATTAATATTGTAAAGTAACATTGATAAAGAAATCCATAAATGGTTAGTTATTTTAATAGAAATACAAACTGTTTCCATGAAGAAGTAGATACAAGAATAATTACCAGGTAGTAATACTTTAATTATTTAAAGAGCACACATTGAGCTCTGACTAATACATGAAGATGCCAGGATGAGTGAAACATTTGCCCCAAATCTCAGTTTCATTGTTGTCTTTTATACCAAGATTCTTCCATGTGGAGTTTACATCCACATAGTGCTGAACTGCTTCCTATCAGCTGGAGTGGTGAATTCTTAGTCATAGTCAGGTAACAAGCCCAGAAGACCTAGGTTCTCCCCTTACTCTGGAAAATATAGAAAGAACATGCATTTTCTGATAAATATCCCATAATGGAGAAGTTAAATATTCATGAAATCTCTGAATCATAGCTTCAAGAATTAAGAGAGAAATCTTAGGAGCTGACTGGTTCTTAGCCTTACAACATTCCTGATAATTACATTTGAGAGAAGTTTACTTAATGGAGTTAGTTATTTTGCTGGGCAATACTACTTATTCAACAAACAAAGTCTATCCTTTTTTATTTCTTTGCAGGTATTAGTTGTTCCTATTGAATTAGCACTGATGAAGTCAGCCTTGTGTCCATATATTTAAACATTGCTATTGGTGTTTCCTTACCCAGAAAAAAAGAATCTCTAACTTTTTCAGGTCTTCCCCTAAATTACTTTTTAGCTCTTGATCCTAGTGAGCTCTCCTGGATGCACTGTACCTTGAGAATGTCCCTCTAGAATGTAACTTCCAGCTGTGGTTTGACTAATGAAGAAAACAATGAAACCATAATATCCCATAATGTGGTTATGATTTTTCTATTAAGGCAACCTAAAATTGAATTACTTCTTCCAGTTTCTGTAACACATTGTTGGTTCATAATGAGCTTATTGTCTAACGCAACCTAAGTCTTTTTTCACATGAAACATTTTGTCAACGAGTGTGGTCTAGCCCCATCTTTAATTTATAAAATTGATTGTTTTAAATCAAGTCAGGACTTTCAATTTATTATTTAATCTTGCTTTATAAACCATTATTTTAGTTTTTTCTCTGTGTGTGTGTGTGTGTGTGTGCGCGTGCAAGCACTTGTTATATTTTGCCTGCACCAGAATTCCTGTGGAGAACAACTTTCTCCCTGTTCTTATCCTTGGGCTTTAAGTGGATGTTCCCCCAAAGCTTGGAAAATCAGTTGTGGGTGCATTCTCCAAGTCAGGGCAAGAGCCTCAAACCTATGCCTTTGACTAGATCTCTTGGGCAAAAGAGATATTCTTACCATTATGGTTGCTGAACAGGTAGAGCATAGTAAACTTGGGGATCCTAATGACATCTTTGATCTCATTTGGGAGGAACTACCTGAGAATGAAACAAACACAGAGGAAAGCATAGCCAAATGCAGGCAGTCTGCAGCTTGACTGCATTCTATAAACAACTATATCCAACTATGTTTGAAATCATCTACCCCATGGACAACCTATTTTCTGAGGTTAATTTAACTGGGCTTCTGTCCCTTGCAATCAAGAGTCCTGACAAATATATGGATTTTAGTTAACTCTCCCAGCTTTATGCTTTCCTTAAATTAAATATGTACCATATCTTAACCTTGATTGCTAATAAAAATGTTGAAGATGGGATTTTTTCCATGCCATCAACTAATACTCTTTGATGTTATGATTTTTCAAATAACCCTAAACTAACTTAACTTCTATCTCTTTCCATATATTTTATCCTTTTGTCTACAAGGAAAGATTAGGGCTTTTTCAAGTGCTTTTATAAAATCTAGAGACTTTATTCTTTTGACATACTCATAATCTACTTTCTGAGCAACTCTATTAACCAGGGGTTAAGTCATATTGTTTCAATATGTTCTTGGTAATTCCTCTTGGTTCTAAACCACCATATTCTTTCCTCAAAGTTTACAAACCATAAATTTATTAATTCAGACAAGATTTCCTTAAGGTTTATTTACTATACAATGAGCCAATGTTTTAAGCCTTCCTTGGGTAATTAGTACAATATTTTCCCATCTTCAACCTGAGAGTTTTTCTTCCATTTTAAAAAGTGCCTCCAAGAGGGCTGGGTGGTAATGGCTAAACATTCTTTGAGTTCACTGGAATTCTTAGGACCTGGAAACTTGAACTTTTATAATTTTTAACTATATGAACTTTTATATTTCTTTTTATTATGATTATTCTATCATTTCTAGAGTGAATATTATGTTTGAGGAATAAGAAAAGCAACCTGAACTTCATAGCTCTGTCATTCTGCAGAAGAGTGAACCTTATGTCATCTTCTCTGAGATGCCACTTTTCTTTGCTCCTTCTAGTTTCAGACCAAGCTAAGAAAGTTGTGTTTTTTTGTTTGTTTGTTTGTTTCCCCCTGTAACTTCATCCCAGCCTATGCTGTGGCCTCCCTTATTGACATGGTCCACTTTACTATTTTTCCGTGATCAAGGGCCCTGCCATATATTTTGTTTGATAATGCTCTTTAAAAATCCAATTTTATTTGGAAACTGTATAGGCATGCTTATTTATTTATTTTTTTGTATATATGCACATATTTTATTTATCTTTGGTATCATTTGTAATGGTGTAGCCAGATTTCATTTTTTAAAAGGTTTTGTTTATTTATTTTTAGAGAGAGGGGAAAGGAGGGAGAGAGAGAGGAAGAGAAAGATCAGTGTGTAGTTGCCTCTCACATACCTACAACCCAGGAAATATACCCTGACTGGGAATCAAACCACCTACTACTTGGTCAGCAGGCTGGCACTCAATCCACTGAGCCACACCAACCAGGTCCAGATTTCATTTTAAAATAAGAATAAGCTTTCACTTCTAGCATTTCAGTAGCCATAATGGATTTAATAAGTTTGAGAATCAAAGGGTATAAAATAATCCAAATAGCCTCAAGATTCAACTGAACTTGTTAGCACTGTTCAGCGATTCACTCAACTCCCATTTATTAAGCACCTACTATGTGCTTCCTCATACCAACACAAATTTGAATTAATTTAAAATTATGCACAATAAAACTTGATATCCTAATGCACTAGTAAAGTGAAATAAGCATGCCCTAACTTCCATTTACTTTTTATTAGTTTTCATTCAATTTATAAATCTTCACTGGATCTATTAAACATGACCACATTTGAATTGATTCAAGTGTGCAATTAGGATATTTCTGCTACATATGTAGAGTCAGGTTATTGAATGGCTTTTTAAAGTTGAATGATGAGGCTATGTCCAAATCTAGCATCTACTCACCAAATGCATTAAGTGGCTGATACTCAAATCATGATGTAATCAGGGTTATATCGCTGGAAGAAATTTAAAACCAATTCTTTCATTCTGAGGACAAGAACTCTGGAAGTCTGAGAAGCTGAGTAGCCCATCCAAGAATACAAAAGGATGGGAGCACAAGATTAGAGAAGTTAGTACTTCCCCACTACATAGCTAGGATGTTCAAGCCTTCCACAGGCAGTGATACACATTACCACATTCTTTTCAATGTCTACATGATAATAATTGAGAACTCATCCTTTTGAAGTTTAGTTTCTTTTTCAGGCTAAACCTCTTTTGCATGTTTAGGGCTCCCCAACAGATGCCAATGTACTCCTTCAGTCTGTCACTGGTGATGTGTGCCTCTCAATCAGTGTCCCCCTGGAGCCTGCTCCAGCCAGTCATTGCTGCTGCCTGGGCAGGGCACCTCCCGCAGTGTCAGCCCCTCCTCCTGGCGGCTACCCCTCTCTCCCTGGTGATGCTCTGTGTTATGAATGAGTCTGTACTTCCCTTTAGATTTCCCATTGTGACAACTGAGACCATACTGTAATATTTAACACAATTCTACTGAAGAATGGGGATAAGAAGAAAATTATAACATAGAGAAATTTAAAACTGAATACCAGGGAAGACCTCTCCCAGGATGCGCAAGTGTAAGTCCCTTTCAGTACATCCCTTATTGGGGAACTCTTTTCTTAGATGATATTGGGACTGATTTTTACTGTATTTTTCTTTTCTGGAGGGTGAGTTCCAAATTCCCTCAGTGCCTAACAGAGCAAGGGACATTCTCTTCTTCTAAGGTGATCCCTAAGGTTATCCCTAAGGGTAACTCACTAAGCTTTCATCTGCCCCACCATCTCCCTTTATATGAAACCATACACGGTAATGTCTACTTTCCTCAAGAAAATCCACAGGTTGGCATCTTCCCTATGTTCTAGAATACCATTGTCTAAGTCTTAGGTAACTCCATGGATAACTCCATAGGTAACTCCATAGGGACAGCAAGTTGTGGTATACGCTGAACAATATCCAGTCCAGGTGCTTGCCAGTTTTAAATAGCAGCTTTTCACAGCCTCTATTCCTTCAGGGTTTAAAAACTGTAAGATCTATCTCTGTCAATTATTGGCTTATTAGGCTAAATATTTCTAACTTCATTAACAACAAAACAAAATGCAGGCAGCAGTACAGAGAAATACCAATTTGATACAAATATTATTTAGATAAAATTACAAATGAAGAAGTATCTTCCAAATTAAAAAACATAGACATGTTTTATACTGTTATTGTTATACATATAGCCTGTGATTGATGCCAGTAATGTTAAGTGCCTATTTTTTAGTTTCTACTGCATGCCAGCTACTATACTGAATACCATACAAACATAAGTGTGTTCCATGTAACACAATAATTATTTAGAAGGCAGGAATTAATATTCTTGCAAAGATGAGAAGATTAGAGCTCAGAGATGCCAAGTGACCAATAACTAGTGGAGCAAGGATTTGAAAATAGGTGTGGATGGACCAAAGCCCATGGCAGTTTCTACCATGTCATCCCCATTACGAGTGACAATCCAATCATAATGATGATTGGGCAGCTAGCTCCATCTGGGGCTGTGCTTTCCAGTGCCTACTGAGCATTTGAATTGTGGTTCATTCAAACTAAGATGTGCTGTTGGTATAAAATACACATCAGCTTTCTAAGATTTCTAATCTCAAGAATAAAAAATGATGGGAGTGGGGAGGAGGAGGCAAAGAAGGGGAGCAGTTTAGTCAAGGAACTAGTATGGAGGAACCATGGACATGGACAACAAGTGGGAGTGACTTTGAGGGGGCAGTGGGTGGGTGGGGAAAGGGACAGAGGGGAGTAAAAAGGGGATGTATGTAATACAACAACAATAAAATTAAATTTAAAAAATAAAAAAATGTAAAAAATTATTTTAATATTGGTTATATGTTAAAATGACAATGTTTTGGACACACTGCATTAAATACATATACTATTAAAATTAGTTTCAGCTGTTTCTGGCATCTTTTTAATGTGCCTGCTAGAAAATTGCAGAGTTGGTTCAGACTATTTCCATGCACAGCACTGACCAAGAAGTGTTAGCTCAATGAAGCAAGTAAAGTAACAAATGCAATACAGTTGTTTTTCTTTTTTAAATTAATAACTTGTAGGAACAATTCTGGCTGAAACTGACAATGTAGCTAAAATTGCATGACCTTACATTTTAAAGCAAGAACTTTTCATTTTTAGGATTTAAATCTTTACATTTACAGGCATGTCTTCTATTGCCAATGGCTGTGTTGGTGAAATAAGCTGTTCAGTAAATGCAAAACTAAAAATACACACGGTCTGGACAATGTCACCAGCCTCTGTTTTACGGCAAACACTGACTGGGTTTTAGCAAATGCATGGCCAGAGTGACTGGTTGCTAAAAACTAGACAATTGGACAGTGGCCTCCTCATTTAATTTGCTTTGCCAACTGTCTCTTCACAAACTTTAAGAAAAGAGATAGCTTCTTGATTGTTGACGTATGAGAATAGTCTAAGTATATTAATTTTTATTAAGGTATAAACATTTTGTTGCCAGAAATTTGACAACTGTCTGGGGTCTCCATGCAGGAGACCAAGAGCGGAAAAGTTTCAGGTTTCCTTCCCATTTTAGAGGGCGGCTGCACACAAGAATGAGCTTTGAGTGCGTGCTACCTCCACTCCTGCCTCCCCCACCACCCCACCTCTTCTCTGTTCCAGTGGTGGTTATTGCTGTTGGCTTTCTAACTGGAGCCTGAAAGGAAACCAGTATTTTTCATATTTCAAGATAAATTGAAGAGATGTTGTTGCACTGAGATGCCCTTGACCCTGAGAAGAGAGAAAAGAATTGAGATTCTATGCAGATTTAGCTTAAATCAACCCATCTGCTGTGATGAAAGCCATGCAAGAAACAGACTTAGAGTATCAGTTGAGCACTGAGGTTAAGAAAGACAATCCTGTCCCAACATCTCCCTCTTTCCAGGTCTGTGGGAGACATGCAAGGGTCTGAATTTTAGGAGTATTTTCCCAACCTCTAATAAAGTTGGCATTTATGTGACCAAAAGATACAGATGCCTGCTCAGCAGCCCAGCACCTAGTCCAGCCTGGCTTTTGTCAGCAGCAACTTCCCAAGGAGGAAGATGAGGGCCCCCACAGCTTGTCAGACTCCACCAAGGAAAGGTTCAAAGCATACCTCCTTGCACCCTGGCCTGCAGAATCTTGCACAGCTTTTTCTTGTTCCAGCAGCTGCTCAAGCATGTAATAAGTTGAGTTCCAATGAATTGGTACCTCTTTTTTGAGGTGATGTTTCAGCAAGTTTCTTTTCAGCTGGAGCTGGGTCAGGAATATTTTTCTTCTTCAAACCTTGACAGAATGGCTGAAGTGTTCAGGTTTTCTGTGTCATCACCAAGATATTTGGAAGTGTTTCTTGTATGATGCTGAAAATCATTTCTAAGGAGTAAGCGCAGCACATTGTGAAATGGTAACTTTCTCTGGTGCAAGTTGCCCTCTATGAGCACATGAATAGTGGAAGCAAGAGAGGAAGAGATAGAAGGACAAGGAGGGAAGCCGCACAATTTGGTGTTCTTTCTTTCCCTGTGCTGTGGGTCGCCTGTGCATTCTAACGAAGTTCTCCTGCGGGTAAAAATGCCAATGGTAATATTACTGGTTGCTGAGGAGACGTGGAATTTGTCCCATCTGCAAGACATTTCATTTTCTTCACAGATGGTTCTGTACTGACTATAAGGTCCATTTGAGAGGCTATACCAAAGTACTCAGCTGGGTGGCTGATAAACAAGAGACATTTATTTCTCATAGTTCTGGAAGCTGAGACTGACTGTAGCACTGACTATCACATCATTTGTTATCACTTACCCAATATCCTACCTATTCAATAAGAGTTCACAGACTCAAAAAAAGTTATCACTTTGATAAGGGCATTATGTTACATCTAATCTGTCCATTGACTTTATAAAATATAATATTTCGGTAAGGGCACTGAAAGGACCTTCATACTATGATTAGATGCTCTAAATAGGAAAGACTTGGAGACAGTTCAAGTCTTGAGTCCTACCCTTTGCAGGTTTTTGGGTATAGGGTGTGAGCCACAGGTGGTCAAATAGCAGGAGAGAGACAAAGGGCAAAAGGAGAAAGAAGACTACCGCGAGGGGACAAAAGAAATCAAAGCATGAAAACCAGAGAAGGCAAGTGGGCTAGAGAAAGGCACAAATCAAAGACAAATAATGAAAATAGAGGCGATCAGGAGATACAAAAATAGGAAATTAGAAGAGCAAAATAAAAGTAATAAAAACAATAAAAGGGAAAATTTTTAAAAAATGTGGTTTTAAAATGATTAGGCATTATGGTCACCAACTGTTGACCTGCTCTGCCCTCCTCTTGGCAGCAGAGGTCTGAACCTGGAGGGATGGTTTCCACACAGCCTGGTGCTGGCTGGTTTGAAAGTGGGTGACATGCTCCCTGAGACTGTGGTGTGTGTCATGAATCTCAATGCTCCTGTCTTTGGATTTTTAGAGAACACCTCTTTTATACACAATTTTTATACACACACACCACTTTGGTCAGCAAGATAGAAGGGGCTTCAGCAGACGCCTGCCCTTGTGTGTGGGTAAGTCACTCACTGCACTCCAACCAGTTGTCCGCAATCTTAGCACAGCTGTTGGGACAGGAAATCATAATTCACCCCAAAGGCTTCCTATCTATGATCTAACTAGGTGATGATTGAATCTACCTGGACCCAGCTGCCGTGCTGGCTGGGACCACATATGAAGGAAGTTGCTATGGACATTCTTGTCTTAGTGACAATGAAGAGCTGTTTTCTTGCTCACATACATGAAAACACACTCTAACTCTCTACTGACCCCTAAACCTAGAAAATCACACTGAAGAAATTGGCACTGATAACCTTGAGTGTCAGCAGAACTCATCTGGCTGTTTGGGTTTTGTTGTGAGTGTGTGAGTGTGTGTGCGTGTGTATGTGCATGCATGCAGGAGTGCACTTGTTTCTTGAACAACAAATTCTTCCTACCTGGGTCTATGCTGAGTTATCTCCAAGAGGGCCATGGCCAATGACCAGTTATTTCAGTTAATCTACAGCAGCTGCAGTTATTGCTTCACTCCCTGCTATTCTTCCCTCCTGAGTAAAAGAAAAGGTTGAGTTTGAAACTAATGTGTAATGAGGTTTTTTTCATTGAATTTATCGGGGTGACATTGGTTAACAAGACATACAGGTTTTAAGCATGCAACAGAACAAAACATCATCTGCATACTATCTGCAGTACGCATCCAAAGCAAAGTCTATTTTTATACCAATTTATACCCTCTTTACTTACCTCCATCCAGCACCACCCTTTTTTATATACATTTTTTTCTTTGCTGAATTCCTTCACCTTCTTTTTTCAACCTTTTTCCTTTTATTGAATTTATTGGGGTTACATTGGTTAATAAAATTACATAGGTTTCAGTGTACAATTCTATATGTCATCTATACATTATATTATGTATTCACTACCCAAAGTCAAGTCTCCTTCTGTCACCATTTACCTCCCCTTTACCTTTTCTATCTATCCTCATTTCCTTTTCCCTGGTAATCATCATACTGTTGTCTGTATTTATGTGTATTTTTTTTCTGAATTCTTTCACCTTTTTCACTCAGCCCTTCAACCCTCTTCCCCTCTGATAGATGTCAGTTTGTTCTCTGTATCTATGAGTCTGTTTCTATTTTGTTTGTTTGTTTTATTCATTAGATTCTACTACTGGCATTTGTCTTTCTCTGACTGGCTTATTTCACTTAGCGTAATGTTCTCCATGTCTGTCTGTGCTGTTGCAAAGGCTAAGTAAGATTTCCTTCTTTTTTATGACTGAGTAGTGTTCCATTGTGAAAATGTACCATAGCTTTTTATCCACTTACCTAGAGACAGGTACTTGGGTGCTTCCAAATCCTAGTGATAATGAATATCACTATAATGAACATGAGGGTGCTGTGATGACTTTTAACTTCCCTCTGTTGCTGTTTGCTGGCCAGCTGCATTCCTCTTGTATCTGGTTTTCTTCAGTTCTCAGCAAGGTTGAAATGTGGTAGCAGTGATAGTCACTGAACTCACTCCATTACCCTTCAGGTCAACCAGTGATGGTCAGGTTAAGCAATTGCAAATGATGTCTTCAGTAAGCAGAATTGTAAAAGAGGAGTTATCCTGAATGTCCTGATTCAATTAGGTGAACTCTTGAAAAGAGAACCTAGAAGTCAGAGATGGAAGAAATCAGTCTCTCTCCTGTTGGCCTTGAGGAAACAAGCCGCCATGATTTTACAGCTTCAAAAAATAGGTTTTTAACAACCAAATGATCTTAAAAGGGGCCCCTGACCCTTGGGTGAGACTCCAACCCTGGCTGAACCCTTAATTGAAGACCTTGAACCCACAATTGAGAAGTCATGCCCAGACTTCTTGGTCCTGTGAGATGATAAATTTGTGTTGTTTTAAGCCAGTAGATTTGTGGTAATTTATTACACAGCAATAGAAAATGAACATAGCACCTCCTTAGGAAGGTAGTAAAGTTCTCAGGCTAATCTGTAAAATCTATAACCATTTGTGACTAATAATAATTAATATCTAAAGCACTCTGTCAAACACTAATCAGTGTTTTGTATATATTTTCTTTAATTTTCATAGCCATTCAGCAAGGTAGACCTTATTTGACAGGTAAAGAAACTGACACTTAGCAACGTCCAGCGATTTTTCCAAAATGGTGGAGCCATAGTTTAAATTCAGGTTTTTCTGACTAAGAAGCCAGAGCTCTTCCTGCTCAGCACATGTAGACCCTGCAGGCCTATATTTGGCAGCTGATGAATGTTTATTTGTAGAGACCACCAACTACTATTTACCACTGGATCACAGAGATGCTTCCAAAATCTATGTTTTCTTGAGAACTCTTCATGGGGAAATCCATTTCAAGTGGGAATAAGTCTTATTTGTGCTTGTGCAACATTGCTAATAATTGACTAAGCCTTGGAAGACACCTGACCACTCACAGAGGGTCTTCGTTCGTTCATTCATTCATTCATTCATGCTAGCATGTATTTACTTGCTGTTAAAAAAAACATACCAAATGAAGAAATTCAATGAAGAGTTTGCTGAGAAGGGACAGAGTTTTACAAAGTGTTCAAAAGAGAGTTTTTTGGTGGTTGTTCTTATTGAAGAAAACTGTCCTAGTCTGGATAGAATGGGATGAGTCTGTGAGTCTGTACAGAATGGTTTCAAA
Organism: Noctilio leporinus; assembly: GCA_004026585.1. NCBI lineage: Eukaryota > Metazoa > Chordata > Mammalia > Chiroptera > Noctilionidae > Noctilio > Noctilio leporinus. The sequence goes on along the minus strand of PVIW01009687.1, from coordinate 14,387 downwards.
CTTGACCTGTTTATTGATTAGTAGAAAGTCTTCAGTTAGGTCCAGCAAGGACCTGAGATACCTGGTCTCTCAAAGCTCACCTTTTTGATAGTGGTCATGAAGCACAGTATCCAGTGCTTGTATTCCCTGGCAAATGCAAATACTTATAGACAATTCCCCTGAGCACCCCAGTGCTTACTATCTGTGCCTGACACTGTTACAAGTGCCAGCGATATGATGGAGGACAATAGATATGAATACCCTGACCTTATAGTGTTCTCCCTCTAGTTGGGGCTTCAAGTAATAAACAGAAATACATGATGCAACATGTCAGCTTCTTGCTTTGTGGAGACCCTACGGTGCATGGTGGGTGTAGTTGGGGATAATGTGCTGGAAGTTTCTGCAGTGACCCTATCCAGGTGCAGGAGGGTGGTGGTTTGAGTAAGTGCAGGGCAGTGGGGGTAGAAAGGAATATTTGGGAATGACTGACATGGAGTGACAGAAGGCTGTTGCTCAGGAAAGGAGTCACCAGCAGCTTTAAGGGGCCTGCTGGAGTAATAGCAGACTTGTGGGTGAGAGGGCAGTGGTCACCTGGGAAGTCAGACTGAAGGCAGTTCTTCCCCTTAGTCACTCACACACAGGGACCCTGTCCTCCTGCAGAGGAGACCACAGACAGGGCTGGCAGCTGCTGGTCTCCAGGTGTTTGCTTGGTGGAAACTATTTACAGGCTTAAAATTCAGTTGGAATTGAAGCAATTTTTCAAGTAGTAAAAATCATGGTCGGTGCAGGTTTCATTTCTGACAACCGGACAATGTTATACTCTATTACTTTCAGTAGAGGAAAATTTCATAACAAATGCTTAATAACAACATGAAATAACAATGATCCCCCTACATGCTGGCGCAACCAGGTTTTGGATTTTGGCTAAAATTTCATCTTTTTGGTGGGAATTCAAGGAAAAAAAAAAATGACCCATGACGAAGCTTCAAAGGATTGCTATCCTTTGGTGCCTTCATTTTTAACTAAACAAAGTCATTGTCTTTTTAGCACAGTCCCTATGGTCCTTCATCACATCCATGTACCCTAGATATTCTGTTGCTGAAATTCCACCTTACTGTAACCAAAATGCAGACTCTTTCCCTAATGTGGGAAACACATGAAATATTGGTGATGGACCTTTGGGGTTATGCAATCCCACGCTTATGGAGTCCCACCCAAGTCCCTGCTCTAAACCTTCTTGTGTCAAAGAAGTTTCTCTCTTCAGAGGTGTCTTCTACTCAGGACAGTTTTAATACTTAGGGTGCACTTCCATATACTGATCCCTAATCTGGCCTTCTGCAATTTCCATTCACACCTTCTGGTCCCTTCCTTGGAAGATAACTTTTATTTAGAAACCAAAAAGTAGACAAAGTGCTTTTATTGCTCCCACATCTGATTTTACTTTTTCTATATAAACCAGGAAACCTTTGAAAACATGTGGAAGAGGCATGATTAGGATTGGTATTAAATGCTTAAGTTTCTAAATTGTCTAAGAAGTCTCATCAAGTTAAATCAAAGCTGTGGTGTTAAATGACTGCAAAAAGAGCTTCAATCAGTCAAAGGGAGCTAGAGTGGGATTTTATTTTTCACTCCCAAGGTGGTTGCCAGCTAATACTGTTCCTAAGGTAAGTTTAGGTTGCTGTTGAGAGTTAACACTCAGGGCTCCCATGCCAAAAATTTTTGTTGAAAGAAACCCTTTTCCTTTTGTTAAATACAAAAATGAACAGGTGTCCCACTGAGATGGGCATCTTCCTTCCCAGCCTCCATACAAGCAGGAGTTGCTGGGCAGAATTCACTCCAATGGTCCAAACAGATATTACTGAGAAAAGTATGGATTTCTTAGAATAGCAATTGATGGAAGCAAAGCTTTCCTGGGGAGATGTCTAGAAAAATAGCCTATTCCAGAAGGAAGAGAGGCAAGGACAGGATCCAAGATCATATTTATAAAGATCTTTTCTGCTTTTATTTATAGAAATATCTAGTAAATCCAAGTTATTTCAATAGAATATGGGACAGAATATTACATTTACCTATATATGTGTAGAAATATGTAGCTATATGTATGTTTCTGTGTTTAGCTATAATGGTGGAGGTGGTGGTGCTATATTTAGAATTAGTATTTTTGATTAGCCACTTGACAATATTTTCATAAAACAGACTCAATTTTTTGTATATCTAATCTCTTCTTTTAGGGAAACGCTGGGTAAAATATCATTATATCAAGTCCCACATTTTAAGCCTCACGTTGTACATGTTCAGTTGACGTGGGATTGTAATAGTCATATCTATTCTCTTAAACCTTCCTAGATCCAGAGCAGAGGCAAACTTCCTTCACAAGGAATTGGTAACATGTCAATTGTTCCACTTACCTTGACCTTCATGTTAGGTGAGGCTTTTATTGCCATTGAAACAAAGATGCTGAGGATAAACCATTTTATCTTTAAGGTGCTGAGGAGGAGCCATAAGGCAAAGTATTTTGCTTTCTATACAAATGCATCTCTCCCATGATTTATTGACAGATGTATCTAGGCGACAACAGATTTCTAAATTGAATATTCTGCCTGAAGAATGGCCTCTGATGTGCATTAAGACCTGTATTGTAATCACCACACCTCTCAATTTGTGCAGATATACTGTTCTGATTACATTACGTATCAATCTTTAGGACAATGGTCAGGCTGTAGCTTGCTAGCAGAGCAGTCAGAGTAAATGGATATTTCTTGGCACAAACCTAACTAGTTAGTCAAGGAAAATCTTTTAAGGCATCTGAAAGGGATGCATTTGGCACTTAAGATTAGTCTTAAAAATATTCTGGTCTCCTTCTTTAAGTGTCAGCATGTAAGATATTTATTATTCCCTAATTCTCCTTTCTAGGTTTTGTTGTTATTATGTGCAGGAAATGACAGAAGTGTGTACATTTCTGACAGGTTCAAACACATTGTCTGTCCTAGGGACTCCTTCCTTTGTCTCCCCTTACTACTGGGTCTTCTTTCCCTCCTCTCTTCTTTCCTCCTTTCTTCTTCCCACAAATGCTTATGAGCACTCAATAAATACCAGTTGCTCTGTGAAGTGATGATATCCAATAGCAAACAAAGCTAATACAGCCTTGTGCTCTTTGAGCTTACAAAGAATTGTGGCACCAGATTTACGTGTTTGTCTCTGTCCCTCTGTCTCTGTCTCTCTCTGGTCTAAATTTATCTTTAAGCTTTGGGCTTTAGCTATAAAAAATTGGCTGGTAACTGGACTCTACTGGATTATTTCATATATCTGTATGCTAGTATGGTGATGAGTTGATGTGCTTCTCTTTCAGAAATCACATTTGTATATTTATCAAGATGAGTCCTGCTTTAGAAGTGTGGTTAGACTGACTCTAGAATATTCCAAGTTTACTACTAAAAACCCAGTCCTTCACCAAAGTCTTCAGTGCTGGGTTAAAGGCAACAAAATTACTTTTTTTTTTTTTTTAATTTTTATTTATTATTTTTAGGGAGACGGGAAGGGAGAGAGGCAGAGAGGGAGAGAAACATCAATGTATGGTTGCCTTTCATCTGCCTCCAGTTACAGACTTGGCTGGAGACCTGGCTTGTAACCTGGTTATGTGCTCTGACTTGGGAATCGAACCAGTGACTTTGGGGTTCACAGGCTGGCACCTTATCCACTGTGCTACCAGACAGGGCTACAAAGTTGCTTTTAAATCCCAAGAAAACACTTGTTTGTCCTTGAAATAGATTTCATTTTTGACTACTGTTTTTTATATTCATAGTTGTTTTATTGGCCATAGCTCTTTGTTTTCATTTTTCAGTGGTTGCTATAGAATGTACAATATATCTCTTGAATTTATCACAGTCTACATATAATCTTATAGCACTTCATGTGGAACCCTTACTTTTTCACTTCCCCTCACATACTATATACTATTAATGTCGTAGATTTTATGTCACAAACCCTATAACATAGTTATGATTTCTCTGTTAGACATTATTTTTAGAGATTAAAAATGATAAAATTATATTTTTATAAAATATCTTTCATGATATTCTTCATTCCTTTGTGTAAACACAAATTTCAACCTAGTTTAATATTCTTTTGCCTGAAAACATCCTTTAACCACTTTGTGTAGCACAGCTTTATTTATGATGAATTCTCTCTGTTTTTATTTAATAATATTTTTATTTTGCTTTTATTTTCAAAAGATATTTTCGCTCTGGCTGGTAGCACAGTGGATAAGGTGCTGGCCTGCGAACCCAAAAGTCGCTGGTTCGATTCCCCAGCCAGGGCACATAATCAGGTTGCAAGCCAGGTTTCCAGCCAGGTCTGTGGCTGGAGGCAGGTGAAAGGCAACCATACATTGATTCTTCTCTCCCTCTCTGCCTCTTTCCCTTCCACTCTCTCTGGAAATAATAAATAAATCTTAAAAAAAAAAAATATTTTCACTGGTTAAGGCCTTCTCTCCAGAGGTCTAGATTGACAGTGTCTTTTCAGCACTTAAAACATGTCTTTTCATTGTCTTGTGGGTTGCACAGTTTTTAATAAGAAGTCTGCCTCAATTCTTACCATTGTTCTGTATGTAATTTTTTCTCTGTTTGATTTTTAAGTTTTTTTTCTTGGTTATGAGTCTTAATTATTTGATTTTTATATTCCTGGGTATAATATTCTGCTTGGGGCTCATCACATTTATTTTACTGTATTTTGATAGTTGTTCATCATATTAGAAAAATTGAGCCAGTTTTTCTTCTTCTCTCCTCCTCAAATACTTTTATCGTTCTGTCCTTTCATTCCCTTTCCTTCTGGTATTCCAGTTATACATAGTTTAAAACATTTTATACCTTATCTCAGGCCACTATGAACATATATTTTTTTTCTGTATACTTCATTTTGGATAGTTTCTATTATTTTCTTCAAGTTTACTAATCTTTCTTCTGCAATATCTAATATGCTATCAATTCCTTCCTGTGTATCTGTTTCACTTCATCCATTATATTTTCTATTTTTGAAGTTCCTTTTATGCCTTTCATGTCTTTCCTTTTTATGTGTATTTTTTAATCTCCTTGAATGTATGGAGCATTTTTAGAATAGCTATTTTATTTCCATTTAATTAACTGTGTTAATCCTATCTGTCATTTCTGGGTCTGTTCCTACTAAATGATTATTTTTGTGTGTGGTTCTAGGACCCTTTCCTTTGCTTCTTGTTTATTCAATGCTGGACATTGTAAATTTTATGTTGCTATGCATTGTATCTTATTGTATTCCTTTAAAGAGTGTTAGGCTTTGTTCAAACACACATTTAAATTAGGTGGGATAAGTTGACATTTTTAAGACCTGTTTTTAAACTTGATTAGAGCAAGTCCAGAGTAGCCATTGTTACAGAGTTAAAATTTAGCTCCATTTTTAAGGTATGGCTTTTCTTAGTGGAAGTCAATGAATTAACAGCCCTCTGTGAACTCTGGGATTTGTTCATTTCATAGCTACCCAATGTTCTTTTCTTAGAAGTTATTCTTTGCATGTTTTAAGGGATATTGACCTATGCATGAGCAGATTGATCAAAGCTTTCAGGGAGCCTGCTATGTAGAATTCTGTAACTTTTTTTGCATATATTGCTTTGCTTTGGAAATTCTAGCTGCTTTGGCTGGACCTCTGGTCAATGTTTTCTTGACTCATTCAGAACTTTTGGCTTTGTTTGAGTTTTCATTCCCTGACCTGGAAACTGCCTCCAGGTTCTAAATTGGGACAATCATAAGGCTCATCGTTTTTTCCCCCTTTTCTTATTTATTTATTTATTATTTTTTTCTCATGGATCAGTTTTTTATTGTCTCTGTTCAATGTCTAAAAGCAGATATTTATATATTTTATTTTAATTTATGTTGTTTATGGCAAATAGCAATTACTACTTCATGTGTTGTGGGTGAGGGACTGGAATAATATATTACATTTAAAAACTTGTGGCAGATGCTATTAGTTGCAGGAAAAAAATAACCATTTTAATTTTATCCATATGTATGTAACAGGACATTATAACAGAAGTTTTCATAGAGAACCCAAAAAGATAGCTGTCAAATGTCAACATGAGTTAGAAGACACATTTCTCTGTAGAATATGATAAAAATGAGTTATTCAAAACCTTTTGTGTGACTTTTAAGATCCTCATCCATGTGGTGGGTGTATAGGAATATACACTAGAGATTGAGATTGCTTTTTTTCTTTTTTTCTTTCTGAAGAGAGATAACGTCATGCTGTGATCCTACCTTCACTTCTCATCCTTGTGAGACAGACTTTAACATGACTCATTTTAGAGCTTAATATAAGTTTTCTGAACTTGAAGAACATGTGAACAATTTGAGAACCTGATGTATGCAGGGAGGGCTTAGTAGCTGCTGATAGATAAGCCAAAGGACACGTTTCTTTTAGGGCCTGTTTTCTTAGAATTTTCTAAGTAAAGAATGCATAAGTGCACCTTTTGGGTCAGATGGGGAGGCCCATGAGAAATGCAAATGAGGGAAAACTTAACACAAGGACTGAGCATTCTAATTACAAATGGAGACAGTGCTACATAAGTGATGTGAAAAGTATGCCTACTTGAGTTCTTCTTTTTAATTATGTTTGGAGGGAAAACTTACACCAGCGTACAGTCAAGTTGAAAGAAATCAGTAGTAGGTAAAATAAAGTCATGCTTCTTCTACATACTTGACAATAAAACCCCAAGTTTGTAATGACTCTCAATGTGCCCAACCTCAAGGGGTGACTCAATCACATTTCACGGACATCCCTTTTTTTCTAAATTACCTTGAAGACTGAGAAAGGTGAGAGAACAGGACTCAGTTCTGAATAAGGAGAATTAAAAGAAAGTCTATTTGTAAGTTACTGGAAATTTTTGCTTTCTGTTAGAATAGGAAGATGAGAGAGAAAATATCACTGGCAACACCTCTTGCCTTTTCTTCCTGACTTGAGTGTAGCTGTGTTTAGAGCAATGGCAGTCATGTTGTGACCATGGGGCAGCACGCCAAAGGACAAAACATTGGCATACTGAAACTGGCAGAAAAGGGCAACTGCAAAGTTGAGTTATTGGTATAAGACTGGTAACAGTGTTTGTTAACTCAACCTTCTTATGCAGAAGAGCGCCCAGTATAGATCTGAGGTCTCATGTTCAGTGATAGCAGTGGTGGTGCTTATCTTCCTATTACACCAGTTCAAGGGTTTGTTTAGAGTATTCTGGAAACCAGCCCTGAGTCTTATTTTCCACTCTTTCTACCATTCTGTAAGTTACTGAATATCTTTATCATAATATCATCTTCTCATAAATCAGTAAGAGTCAACTTCTTTCACATTCAGTTAGAACCTGAACTGATAGGAAACATGTAGAATTCTCTGTGCATTGGGCATTTGGATTAGGGGCCAAATATTCTCCCTGGGCTAAATAGAGCTATGACTCAGGACATGAAATTTGGCTGACCTTCCTGGTATGTAGGGGGCCTAGGTGATATCAGAAATCTGCAGCAGCAGTAGTGTCAGAAAAACATCTCTTTGAGATGTCCCATGAGACAAGAAGTGATAAATGGCTCTTTTGTTTACTGTTTGGCTAATTTTGAATTTGCACCGCCATACACAGCTGTCACAGTGGCCTCATGTTCTGAAAGTGTCCAGTGTGGCCAACTCTATTCCCTCTTGCTCAGTGTAATACATGGCACCATGAAAAGTCATCTTTTAAGTTTGTAGGTTCATATGATTAACGTGGCCCTGTGGTATTTGCCCAGGCAGCAACTGTGACTTTGCCATACCTGTGAATTTATTTGTAAATCTTCCTTCTTAGGAGGTAGTAGAAATAGCTGAACTGTCCTGACATTTGTGACTATGGATCCCGAGGTGCTCTCTTGGCAGTTGGCCAGTAGTCAGATCATCACTGTCCTGGACTGTTGATAAGTGGCAGGGATCAGATGGCCCTGCAGTGGATGATGGGGACAGGATGGCCAGCACCAGCAGAGGCAAAGGGGAGACTTAGAGGAGACCCAAGTCCCTTCATCAGCGATGCTTTTCTTGTCAGGCCATCAGGGGCCATCTGGGACGATACTTTGCAGAACTGTGTGCCTGCTGCTGGAGCTGGCATTTGGCTCTGAGGAGGCAGGTTTGAAAATAGAGTGGGATGTTGTGGAGAGAGGCCCTTGATGCTGTGGTTCTCACAAAGCCACCTGACTGAGGCGATATCAATGCCACGTCCTGAGCTTCAGCACTGATTGCCTATTCATTTGATTGTTTATTGTTGTTGCTGAAGTGGTTTGCTTTCTTTTCTTTCACACATTTATGAATTGTCTGAGCATGCCATTTGGAATAACTCCTTCAATATACTTGTACATCCTGTTAGTGAGAAAGCTTTGTTGTTGTTTTTTCAAATGCTATTGAAATTATAGCCCTGAACAATAAGGTAACATTCATACACTGAGGCCCCATTAAATTATTATTTTTAATAGTGGAAATGTTTCTGAAATTGACTGGCACAATGTATACATGCTGACTATTCACTATATTATTACTTTTTGGCAGTGGGAGGGGCTGAGAAAATGGAATAAAATGGTTCTAAAATCTCAGCAGTACATGATGGAGGTGCTAAACACACACTTACACTTTTTAAAAAAGATCTAGAAAATGTAGTGGTGAGGGAGGTTTATCTGAGAAAGTTCACTTTGGAAAGAACATGGTGACTAAATTATTATTATTGACCCACAGGTGACTTAAGAGAAAAACTCACATCCTAGTGCTTATGCTATTTTGGTTGATTTTTATCCAGCTTGGCCTCTTTTCCCACATTCCACTTTGCTCACGCCAATTAATGACTTTAAAATGGTAAACCATTCCTGAATAGGTACCCTATCCAGTAGCACCTGGTAAAGATGGGAAGAAATAGACAAAGATCAAAGCTCTGACCCAAACTCACAAGACTGTGGGCTGTATGTCCCAGCATCCCTTACCCTCCCCAATTGGGATTGTCTCCTATTGCTCCCTGGTGGGAGTCCCCAGCCTGGTAAATCATAGGCAGCCCCTCCAGGCACCAGAGTGCGGATGGAGAGGCCAGATGGAAGCAAATGTGGATGGCCCTCTGTCACCACTGGCTGTCTGCCATCACCCGGACACTGTGCACTCCTAGATGAGGGAATGTCACTGTCCTGCCTGCATGATGGGCTGGCCATTCTCAGAGCCCTCCCAAGCTCGTGAAATACTGTGCCATGTTGTCATGGTTACTTAGCCATTTCCCCAGAGCTGTGACATCAGTGTCTCCGAGGGGCAAGAGCTCTACCTCATGCATATGCATGTGCTCGGCAGGGGCCTTGCCACATCTGAGCATCTTACAATATTTACAAATTTAGTAGAAAATGGATAGAGACGGAGGGAAAGGTGACATCGAGAATGAAAGTGAAAATGACAGGAGGGCACATTATTAAATGAACAAACGAAGGCACCCGCTGGCCTGATTGGGGGGAGACACAAGGGTTAATGCTGCATTGGGATTCCTGGCTTTAAATTAACCATCTGCTTGGTCACACCAGACTCTCACCTTTTCAGAGCTTTGTACTTTTTAGATGACTTTCAGAGACAATACTCTATTTTACTCTCACAGCAACCTATGACAGAAATATGGCTGGGGAGACCATCAACGTGTATTAGGTGAGGAAACTGAGGCCAGAGAAACTAGGTTCCTTGGAAAAATCAGTAACAGGGTATTATATCAGAGGCCCATTCACTTAACTTCCAACTCAAGGATGGTCTCTGTTTCTATTGTGTCTAACCTTCAAGGATCTGAAAGCTTCAGAAGACAGACATTTTAGGGGATAGTATTAAATGACCATCTTTTCCACTAGACTTTGAGTTCTTTACAACTTAGCATATACTCTACAGCACCTCCCACATAGTAGGCCGTTCATGAATATTGAACTGAAAAACTGTTCCTGTCTGAGGGACCCTGGGGTTTCATAAAAAGCCAGATAATCTACTACTCTGCATTGCAAATGTGTCAATGCCAAATTAGAAGTTAACATTTTCTAAAATAAAACAGTGATGTGCCAAGAGAAGGCCATCTGGGGGACTCTCCAGTTAAGGCAATGCCACGTGAAGTGGGGGCCCCCAACCTGGATCAATAACCTATTTCACAGAGTCTGCTTGTGACTGTGCCACTTACCTAAACCCTTCACACCTCCATGGAGCAGGGCAGGAGTCTCGTGCTCAAGTGCAGGTGGCCAAAGGGCGAGTAGAAACCCCAGTAAGTATGAGATTACTTAGTGCTATGTAATTGTTGCATGAAGGCATCCTGCAGTTTGTCCTATAACAGTTGAACTGTTATTTAACAGTTGAAGTGACTAAGCTAGAACCATGAAAGGTAGAAGTTAGTATCTTCTAAGTTAGTGGCACACAGTGTATTGTTCACCAGAGAACATATCCCATGTGTGTAGGGGCGGCTGTGACATTTGCACAGCAAGCTCTGGGCTAGGCTGGGGAGGCTGAGCCTGAGTGGTTCCCTGCTGATTCGTGATAGGTAAGTAGCATTTGTTGCCATCACAGCTCTTAGTTAGCATGAATACCCGGGTGTTTGGGGCAAAGATTCCAGGGGTGGAGAGATGTCTCTTCCCCAACTCTGTTCCCCTTGAGAGGCCATACTAGAGGAAAGTGGTTTGGGTTTTCTGTGTTTCTCCTATAAACAGTGGCAGATGAGCTGGCTTCTTGTGGCCTTTATTTCTAAACCTGGAATGAAGCTGGAACAAGACCAGGACCATCCTATCATTCCAGATATCATTTGCTGTATCACAAACTATCCCAAGACTTAGTAGTTTCAAACAACACCTGATTAATTATTTCTCATGATTTTGCAATCAATAACTTGGGCAAGGCTTGGTTGTGTGAGTCTTCTTCTCTTAGGAGTGGCTCTTGCCTCTGTTTAGCTGGTGGCTACAATGATGTGATTCCCATGCCTGGGGCCCTAGGCCACATGGAAGGTCAGGCTCTGTAGAAGGAGTATGAAAAGGCACTCCAACACATCAGTTTGGCCATGTTAGGTTAGCTGATATTTTTCATAGTAACTCAGGGCTCCTAGAATGAGTGTTTCAAAAGTCCAAAGAGGGCACTGCAACTTTTCTTATAATCTTGCCTTGGAAGTCCACGAACATTACTTCTGCCACATTCTATTGGTCAAGAAAGTCACCAAGGCCAACCACATCTGAGGAGAGGGGCATGTACTTCACCTCTGAATGGAAGGGGTGGCAAAACACATGCAGACTCTGATACCCTATTTCCTTGCTTTGTACTTAAGAGAATCAGTATTTATAGGTGGTATCAAGAGAATTTAGAAACCGGCAGCATTTTTTTTTTTTTTTTGGTCTTCTTACTTTTTTCATTTTTGTTCCTCTCTCTGCCTCGCATTCTGAATCCCAAAGGGCCCAGAGCCCTTGCTCCTTTTCTAGCTGCCCAACTGGAAAGCAATCCTGTTTAGGAGTTAGAAGCTACTGCATTAGATATGACCCCTCCCAGAGGGCTCTTTTAGATCCTTAAGGAATGAATCTCTAATGGTAGAATTTTATGCACTGTTTGACAAAACTCTGTAACTTCAGAAGCCCATTGGGCCAGGCTGGGAACATTTGCAAGAGAGATGTGGTGGATGGGGCCTGAAGCAGCTCAATGCACATCTTGGGTAGAAGGGCAGCTGCTGCCTAGCTGCACTGATTACGGTTCTGTGGGAATCTTAGATCAGTGGGCCTAGGCCTTCACATTTTTCAAAAGCACTGAAACTCTGACCCAGTGGCTTCGTTGTTTGGCATATCAACTTATACACCAAAAGATTGTGTCTGATCCCTGGTTAGGGCACATACCTAGGTTGTGGGTTTGATCCTAGGTTGAGTCATGTATGGGGGGTAACCAATCGATGTTTCTCTCTCACATCACTGTTTCTCTTTCTCCCTTCCTCTCTCCCTAAAAATCAATAAAAATTGTATCCTTGGGTGAGAATTAAAAAAAAAAAGACTCTGGAAATCCCGACTGTGACAGGCAGATACCTTTGGGATGCTACCTTGTGATGAATGAGTAGGACTACAAGGCACTCCGAGGCTCTGGATAAACTTTGACTCAAGAAAAAGGAACATCCAGCCACCCACGTCACATTGCTGGCCAGGGGACAATTCTGCACCCTGATCTGGTGAGCATTTCACCCTATACTTTGAAAGGCACACACATTCTGATTGAGTGAGATAGCAGGAGCAAACTTGGAAAAGCTCACAATAACTGCCTTTCTTCTTCTTCTTTAAAATTTTAACAAACAATTCGAATCTGCTAAGGAAAAAACAAGCTCCGTCTCTTTCCTGGTCTTCTGTTCTGGCATTTGTAACCAGAGCTGAGGACAAGTGGCGTTTTCCTCTGTAACTGGGCAGGCATTTTGTTCCTTGCCTGTTCCCTAATCTACAGAATTTCCCAAAGTATTGTTGTTTGATTTTTCCCCCCACAAATATTGACTACCTCTGGCGATTTATGAAAACATTACTGAGACTTTCCGATCAACCACATCCTGTATTACCTGCCTGGCCAAGAAATGACCATGTCGTCAGAAGGTCTGCCGTTTAAAAGTCTAGATATTCCTTTTGAAAAGCCATAAGTGGCAGGCTCTGTTCCTTCCAGCATGTTATTTGGCACAGTCCAAATGAAATTCCAGCGCCTGCTGCAACTGTGTTGGAGATCAAAGTGCTAATTACTCGTTTCCAGAATTTGCTTTTCTCAAGGTGGCTCTCTTAAAACCTATAATCACAGAGATACAATCGCAGAATGATGAGATTTGCTTTTTCACCTGAGGCTGATTTCCTCTAACTCAGCCCCATCCACCACACCTGTAAGTGCACTCCTGTATGGTTCCAGATGAAAAAAGAAATAATAGTAACCCCTGCAACCCCCACCCCAAACACACACACATAAAACACCATCACCACCAAGAACCACTCCTCCAAGACCCAACAAACGTAAAATGCACGTAAGTGTATAATTTGCAGGTGAGGTAGCTCTTAGACACGGCAACATAAGTAATTTATGGTCGCTTCCTTTGATTACCTCTGGTCATTACCCTTGATTGGAATGTACTCTCCATTAGGGGCTTGGTTTCCACTGTGAGGGCCCCATCTTCCTGCCCACCTCTTTTAGAACGGCCATAGGACTTGGTTGCTTCATCTCTGCCTGATGTCTGTGGTCACACACCACTGCCCCAGCTCATGCCTCTTGTCTATGGCTGTGCGATTTCTACTCACACCCATCTCATTTGGCCCACTCATTTCCTCACTTGAAAAACTCCAGACTGGGAATATATCGTCAGGTATAACAGGAGCACTAGCAGGCTTGGGAAGTAAAATATGTGAATTTGTATTCAGTTTTAAAAAACTGACATAATTAGTTGAAATGCGACAGACAGTGAAATCCTGTGACATACCGAAGATGGCTGACTGACAAAGACAGAGCTGTTCTTCATTGCACTGATATTCATTGCTTCACCACCATTGAAGTCTTCAATTTTTTGGCATTTCATTATATTGTAAAATGAATATATGAAATTGGCACATCTATGCTTTTCTCTTTTTTTGTTCTCCTTAAAACTTGAAAAGGAACTTTTCATGCATGTCTCCTGTTTCCCCAGCCTGCGCACATGCTATGATTTAACTAGATTTCTGAGAGTTGTGTGTATGTGTGTGTGTTGAATATCAATTGTACGTCACAGATTCTAAGGAAACATATACATATGAAATAAATGAATGAAACAAATAGGTGGGGAAGGATTATAAACTTCTTGACATCAAAGATCTTGTCTGTCTTGCTCATAAATTCACTACTTAAAACAGTGCTAGAAATATTTCAGAGCTCAATACAATTTGTTGGATAAGTGAATTAACAGGTGCAAGACCATTTAGAGGACTGTAGCATGTTTAATGGTGTCAACCCAATAGATGTATCTGTGTCCAAACCCTTTGGACCTGTGAGTATAATCTTTTTTGGGAAAAGCAACTTTGCAAATGTAATTAATTTCAAAATCTTGAGATAAGGTCATCCTATCTCAAGATTGGATGGACCAAAATCTAAAGACAAGTGTCCTTATAAGAGATTCACAGGGGAGGATGACAGGCTGAAGAGGAACAGATAACAGTGGTCACAAAATGCAGGCATTAGCTGAGGAACACCTGGAGACACTTGAAGCTGGGAGAGGTGAGGAACACCTGGAGACACTTGAAGCTGGGAGAGGTGAGGAACACCTGGAGACACTTGAAGCTGGGAGAGGTGAGGAACACCTGGAGACACTTGAAGCTGGGAGAGGTGAGGAACACCTGGAGACACTTGAAGCTGGGAGAGGTGAGGAACACCTGGAGACA